>DWEG01000187.1:0-12649 GCA_018245845.1 Apyrrothrix hygieia | reverse complement strand
CAGTTACCCATCAGGTGGACCGTCTGCCTATTTGCCATGCTTCTTAATATAATGTAATAAAAATCATAAAACTAGATCCAATTATTTGTCACTGATATTTCTTCATATATTCACTGAAGCTACTTGAAACAGTCCTCCATTAAATATACAGATAGACTCATGCATTCAATAAACAGATTTCGTTCTTATCTTTTGTCCAATAGTAATCAATTTTTAGGTTACCTAGTTTTTTCTTTTTAACAATCACAACATTCCATTTCATCTAGTTGTTAGCTTATTACTGTTTCAAATATAAATGGTTATTTGCTGTCCTTACTTTTATTGCTTGCTGTTATTTTTATAGTCATATTACAAAAAAGAGCTTTATTTGAATGCCTTTGTTGACTACCTTGTTGGTCGCGAGTTGTTGCAAGCCTGACTGCTGAGCGGGTTCCTAGGTTCTTGGGTGATCCTGGGTTCAATTTCCAGGTTGAGCACTATTGGATTTTTCTAAAATTAAAATTTTTCTTAATGGCTCGGAGTCTGGATTCGAGCCCGGTGTATGGCAACCTAATCTCCTGACTCCTTTATTTCAGTAATCTTAATAATTGTAGACCTGGAGTATCTTTAAGATCCTAATCTGAAAATATTATCGCTTGATTATCTCACTACTACACGTCATTACATAAGTAATGAAGAGATTAATAACCATTAACCTTTTCTTTCACAGTCCCGGTTCTCCAGGCAGCCAGATAAGTACAAACGTTTCCTGGAAATTCTGCACGCCTACCAGCGAGGGCACCGCGATGTGAAAGAGCCACAGGCCAAGCAACAAACTGAGCAAGAAGTTTACTCTCAGGTACCCAAACTAACCTCTACTGTATTATAACATAATGTTAATTTAAAACAGTTAAAAGCTCCTGTCTAATTTCCAGCAGTTCATTTTTCTCAGCATTAACATGTCTCGGTACTGTTAGTCCACTATTGTACAAAGTTCTCCCCTAATGGTATTTTGACCATAATCCTCACGCTAGGGCAAGGTGGGTTAGGGATTGCAGAGCACAGCTTCACGCACCGTCTGCGCTGCTTTCAGTCAGTGACCGCGGAAATTTAGCTTTCATTACTTTAAAAATATAAATCGGCGTAAAATAAATTGTAATCCTACATGGTAATTTGGTATCGTTACATGTAAGTTAGTGTAATACTGTTTTACTGCTTACAAACAGGTGGCAAAACTGTTTGAGAACCAAGATGATCTTCTGGCGGAATTTGGACAGTTCCTGCCTGATGCTAAAGCGGTCACAAAACCCACTCATATTCCAACACACACCAGATCGCCGCCACCCCAGGTAAGATGATTTTTATATCCCACATACACTATACAAGGGCGATCCAAAAATAATCGATAAAGGCTATGACAAACGGTTGTTATGGTTAAATATTTTTATTTTTACGTAGTGTCCTAACTGGTCAAAATATTTACTCCATTTTTTTCTAAACTTTAAATTCCTTTAAGAAAAAAATCTGTATCTTTCTCCTCTCAAAATGCCTCAATAGAGGCCATTACCTCGCTATCATCTTCAAGTTGGCTAGATCGGGAGAATAGGGTTATAGGAATTTGAAGCCTGCTTCTTGAATACCAGTCATCTCAATGTGAGCTTTGTGAGCAGGTGCGTTGTTTTCATGAAACAGGACTTTTTTTCTATTGTTTAAAATTACTTTGTCTAGTACACAAAGATACTAGTTGAAGGCTATTAGTGTCACAATATATTATAGTATTCATGACGTAAATTGCTGCATTTCGTCACTATAAATTTAAAAATGAAATCTGGTTGATTGTTAGATTGAGTTCTCATGCGTTTTGCAGGTGGTTCGTCCAGAAGCAGAAACTGATCGTGCGGAACGCAACGAGCGTCCGGAGAGGGGCGACAGGCCTGAGAGGTTTGCTAGCGCCACGCCGCCGCCTCATGCGCCGCACCTTGCGCTGATGCACCACGCACCGGTATGTTATTCCATTCCTTATCATTCTCATTAGTCTGTCTGTCTTTTGCTGGACATTATCCTCCCCAGAGAGAGATTTAGCATGACATCCCTATTCTATGAGATTCTAAACTCTTTACTTGATTAAATTGTCTTGTACTTTTCTTTATTATCCTCCACTTGTTTTCTTCGCCACTTGTCATTTGCAGTCCTCTTACAGGCATTTGTGTACAAGCTCGTCTCCTACTAAAGAAATCATTGTCTAATTGAAACGCCCATGTATAAAGGTATGGTTACAAATATAAATATTAACAAATTTGCATTGCTAGATTCCGAAGCACACAACTTCGAGTAACGTGACAGCTTCACCAGCTCAGCATCATCATTTGAAGAGGTCACCCAGTTTCACTTCGTCAAGCCAAATCAGTAAGTACATTTTTATTAATCATCTTAATTTTTGTCTATATAACAATGTTTTATTAACTCTGTGACACTTGCATAAAGGTCCAACACTAATTAAATGATCTATCTGTAGATGGAACCTTTTATTACTGTAATCGATTATTTGGGACAGTTTAGTGTTATTTAAAAAAAATCTAGTTTAAATAAAATATATTTATCACTTTTTTTTTTTAAATTCTAGGTCAATTTTCTCTATCATTTTACTAAATTTATTAAACTTAGGTCAGTTTAATTTAACATTCGGCCTTGCCAATGTAAGATGTACACTATGATAGTTAATAGTGTTTTATTGGTTCGTCCATTACTTTAGGCGCCGGCGCTCCTCCGACGAAGAAGGCCCGCGCGGTGACGAGCGCGGGCGGCGGCGCGGCGGCCGGCGCGCTGCGCGATGTGTCATACGCCGAGGCGGCCAAGCTGGCCACTGCACACGACTACAACTTCTTCGACCGGGCGAGAAAGGCGCTTAGGTCGCAGCACGTCTATGATAACTTCCTCAGGTTCGTGGCTCCTATTTATCAAACCATCTAACCCTTGTATCAATTGCTTACAACCGTAATGCCAGTTACTAGTCACTAACGATGAAAATATGGTATCTAGTTGTTTAGATTCTGGTTGGATAACAGCAGAAAAATAAAAATATAATTAAGAAGATGACTTGCTTTGCAGAAGATTTCTATCAAAACATGCTTAAATATAATATCGAGATAATTATTTGGCAGCAAATATCCAACAAAAATCTCATTACTCTCATATTTTCATAGCTGGCTCCACATATACACTCAACCAACAAGACTCGTTGGTCGTGTTGGTTGCATTTGCGACTGCCGATCGGCAGGTCCTGGGTTGAGTTCTATTAGATTTCACTAAAATTAGAATTTCTGGTAGTGGCTCGGAGTCTGGACTTGTGTCCGGTATATGGCAATAGACTCACCATCTATTCCATATTCGGGCGTAAACGTAACTGGTGAAACATGGGAGTGTACTACACTCCTCTGTCTACCCCTTCGGGGATTACAGACGTGATGTTACTTGGCAGACACATTTGATTCCATTCAAGATGATTATTAGTAACAACCGCCTGAACAACTAAAGTGTAAAGAGTTAGTAACAACTGCCTGAACAACTAAAGTGAAAAGAGTTGTATATATAGTAAGATAATCAATGAGTATAGTAAAATAGAAACTAAAACGATTGTGTCACGTTTAAAAACATTGTTTCTTATCTTGCTTTTTAATTAACATAAAATTCACTTTAGGTGTCTGCTGTTGTTCACAAACGAAATAATTTCATCGTCTGAGCTCGTGTGCGTGACGGGTCCGTTCCTGTGCCGTCATCCGGAGCTGCAGAAGTGGCTACATGAATTCGTTGGGCCCGCATCACCGCCGCACACGCCCACCGCTGCGCCGGTGTCCGTGCCCACGCCCACACCTACACCCAACCACAACGCTGCGCATATACCTGCGCACCCGCATCAGGGTAAGACCATCATTGACGTATAATCGTACACACCTGGAACTATTCAAAAATTGAGTGAATAAGCACTTTCTATGCAAGCGTGCTACTACATCCTAGGCTGCATCTCGCTTACCATCAGGCGTGATGGTAGCCAAAAGCAAGCCTATTGCTACTGAAATCGTTTACGTTTTCTCAATTCTCTCTCTGGCTCATTTTATGCTTTTTCATTTAACATTCTTGAAGACAAATTTCTTGTTCATTTCACATCACATTTTCTTTTAATTCATTGACAATTTTGGAAAACGTAAGAAGCCTACTTTGTTATGTGCTAAAAAAGATTTTCCTATTTTAGGTTATAATAACTTCAGCAGCAACACCAACTCCCTACTGGGCTATGAACGAGAACGCCTTAACTCCAACACAAAGGTTCGGTATGAGCCCCTGGGCACGCTGGGTGCGCAGCTACGACATGACCGGCCGCAAGGCGATGCTGCGCTGGACATAGGTAACTCAATTTTATTTCTTTTTATTCAAATCCTCTGACATTTTTATCTGGCACTAGACTTTATATTAAGCGACTGGCATCGGTCGGAAACGAGTCCTATTGGAGAGACCCTACGTTCAGCAATGGACGCAAACGGGCTGGTGACGATGATGGGACCTAATACAAAAGAAGATTATTTTTGCAATTTCGTAATTAAAATTCACTCAAAAATAAATTTTGTGAAAATCTTTGGCTGTGATATAGAATTGGTTAAATTAAATAGTTTAGTTTGAATGAAAGTTTAATATAGTATAATTTTAATCTATCTACTGAAAAATTACCAATCAGTAAATTGTCAATATAAACTTGATATGTATTTATTAAAAGAAATACCAATTATTCTGGGATCTATATACAATTTGAAACTTACTTGACATTTTTTTTCTTTACACAGATCTAACGACATGCAAGCGCCTAGGGACGTCATATTGCGCTTTGCCGCGCGAAGCCGCTTCAAGGTCTTGCTCCGGGAGGACTCCACTTTGCAAGGAGGTATATCTTATTTCTAAATGTATTAACAGATTCTAAACAAAATACACTGCATTGACTGTAATTTTTCTCTTGATAAATAATGCTAATAAGTATCTTTCAAGTGGCTTTTTAGCTTCAGTGATATACTATGCAAAATGTATTAATTTGATTATATTGTTGCAGGTGTTAAATGACACCTGGGTCTCATTTCCGACTTGGAGCGAGGACTCTACTTTTGTAACATCACGTAAAACCCAGTATGAAGAGTATATTTATCGCTGTGAAGATGAGAGATTTGAGGTGATGGTCCTTTTACAAAAAGGACGTAAATTTTACTTAAAGTTTGGATGTTCTTTTTATTTAAATGTATAATTCAAAATTAAAAATTTTAATGTTTGCGTATGTTTGTCGGTAGTTGGACGTGGTGATAGAGACAAACGCGGCGACCATCCGCGTGCTGGAGGGCGTGCAGAAGAAACTGGCGCGCATGACGGCGGACGACGCCGCCAAATACCGGCTGGACGACTGCCTGGGCGGCCACTCGCCCACCATCCACCAGCGCGCGCTGCGCCGCATCTACGGTGACAAGGTGGTACGAGCCGCTTGCGATCTAGGCATGCGCGTAGCTGGCTACCACAACTCGCTCCATCCATCTCTGCTCTTACTTGTTTTAGTTAGGAGAACGACATTGGGTTCTTCAAGAAAAGCTTAAAGAGAGCTCTCCTTCTAAGCCGGCAACGCATTGACCGGATCCTGCAATCTTGAAATCAACTAAATGTTGTTGTACAGAGGTTGCATGGATCATAGTTATAGATATAGCGAGAACTCGGTAGGAAGTGTTATTACATGATATATGGATCGCTTGTTTCGTTTGCATTAAATTTGCAGTATCAAGGTTGTGCCCTCCTTTAATCTCCTTGTAAGTTGTCACCATATTTAAAACTACACTTTGGTTCTTAAGTTAGTTTGCTTTTTTTGCAACAGTTTTACGACTCGTCGACATGTCGTTTATAACACTAGTATGCTGTAGAGTGTGACTTCATTACATGCTCCTTTGTCATCTGTGATTATAAGCTAGTAGATTATTATGAAATGCTGTCTTAAGTCTGGCGGTTACAAACTAGTATTCTACACTGCTGTTTAATGTCTGAAAGTTATGAAATAATATTCTGCACCACCGTCTGAAGTCATTGTTATTGAAGTTGTTGTATGTGCTATGATTCCATTTAGGTTTAGAAAGAGAATGGAGGGGTTAGTTAATTATTTTTAAGTTTACGAATTCGAGTTTGCCACTACTTGATAGCAAAATGGTTTGAATGCTATTTTTATTATTTCAGTTTTCTGTCAGTACTTTTCTGTCACCAAGCATCTTTGTAGATTTGTTATTGGGTAGACGGTTAGCATGCCTATGATATATTATAATA
Organism: Apyrrothrix hygieia; assembly: GCA_018245845.1. Lineage (NCBI taxonomy): Eukaryota > Metazoa > Arthropoda > Insecta > Lepidoptera > Hesperiidae > Apyrrothrix > Apyrrothrix hygieia. The sequence goes on along the minus strand of DWEG01000187.1, from coordinate 6,334 downwards.
ATACCAATGTAACTATAAATTAATAGCATAAGCATAATTTTACACTTAATTATATGTACTTATTATGTATTTATTTATTTGTGTATACTATTTAGTTGCTTTGCGCTATATATTGTGAATAGTTAAAACACAACTTCATCAAGTTACTATATATGCTGGAATATCGTAAATTAGTAGTGATTTGGTTTGAATTGATTGCACACTATATACAACTTGTAAATAATTCTGTTATCAAAAGAACCCTGTTTGCTGATTGGGGTTGGTGGAGTTTTTGAGCACCTGGATTTACAGATAAAATTTGCAACTTTTATGATACTCACCACAAATGCTTAATGGTTGTTGGATTAACTGTAGTGAGCATACCATTCAGAAAGCTATGACCCACACTTAGCAAACTTATTTAAGCAAATAATGAAAGTAACGTTACGATCATTGTTTATGTAACATATTGGGTTGTTTGGCAGGCGGTGGACATTATCGCAGGTCTGAAGAAAAACCCCGCGGTAGCGGTGCCAGTGGTGCTGAGGCGGCTCAAGGCCAAAGAAGATGAGTGGAGAGAGGCGCAAAAGGTAAAATATCGTCATAATTATACAGGATCTTGGAACTCATGGTCTAGCATGCCTATTCATTAAAATATTTTTATTAAAACAAATAAAGACCTATGTCATTTTGACTCATTTAAGTCCATTTGGAATATTAGGAACATGGTCAGTCAGTGGGTAGGGAGCTGTGGTTACTTTGTTGAGTGTGCTAATCATAAGACTATTGAACCTATAAATACAAAGTTTGTTGTGTTACCATACTAGCATTATTTTTTCTTATAGCACAATAATTGTTTGAAAGAAATCCCAGGCCTTGGTGGTGGGCTCTGTTCAGGGCAATAATTGTAAAATAAAAAAAAACTGTTTAACAGCCCTATACCACTTTCATTTTTATAAAATTAGAAATAAAAAAAAACTATACCCTGTCTGTGCTTAAAATATAGAATTAGAAACACATTATTTTAGTTCTATTTTTAATCCTGCAATTAACATATATTTTTTAGTCCTATTTAATACCCATATGATTCTTCCTCTCCAGGGTTTTAATAAGCAATGGCGTGAGCAGAACGAAAAATATTACCTGAAGTCACTCGACCATCAGGGTATCAACTTTAAGCAGAATGATCTTAAGGCACTGCGTTCCAAATCACTTTTTAATGAGGTGGAAAGTGCTTATGCTGCCCGCAGGCCCGGTCCTCACTTAGTGGTAGACTATGGGATGACAAGTCGGCAAGAAGGTTTGTTTTGGATTTTTAGTTATTTTTATTACCATATCTTCATATCAAGCCCTTACAGGGTAGGCACAACAGAGTGCCAAATATCTATAGACTTCTCTAGCGTTTGTATTAAGTGCAGATGTCACAAATTAAGCTGACATTTTGATATGGTGTTTGAAATCCTTAATGAATAAAGTGAAATGTTCATATAATGTTGATTTGTATATAGATCTATACACAAATTTTACTGTAATTTTTTCAACAGCTATCAAAATCGTTCGCGACGCGGCCGAGCTACTAATCCACCACGCGAGACGGCAAACCGGTATCGGCAAGGCTGAGAAACGGCGTATCAAGCAGTTGCTAAGACATTTTCTGCCTGATCTACTGGCTCACCCTCGCCAGCCTCTGTCTGATGATGAAAGGGATGATGGTAAGGGCTTTTGAAGATTATAGTGCACTGTGTCTGATACAATGTGTGCCATTTTCACTTGTGAATTGTAATGTAAACTAGCTATGTATCTGAATAATTTATATTCATTTTAATCCTTTCGTAATATTTGACTTGTCTCTGTTCTTATTCGTGTTATAAGAAATTATAATATTCAGCTGTTGTAAAAGAATGATTATTTACAATGATATAGAGAATTAGAGACATGGACATATTCCATGGATGGGTAACATAACTGGTGAAAAGTGGAAGTACTATACTCTTCTGGCTACTCCTTCTGGGAAATACAAATGCAACAATATGTTATATAGAGACAATGATGATACACATGTGATGTGCTTTACCAGATTGACTGTGGTGATACAACACATGCTGCCTTCCTACTGATGTCTTATATGATAAATATTAAAAAACAAATGTCCATTTTTTATCTTTTCATTTTGAGAACTTAAAAATTTTCCTAAGTAAGTTACCACACCGACATAGTTTCTTTTAAAATAAATATAACATTTTACCATGTTCAAGATGCTCAAAGTATTCCATTTTAATTAATTGTAAAAAGACCCTTTGAACATAAATTATTTAAATTATTCATAGTTGCAATGTCTTTTTTCGCAGAAGACAAAGATGAACCAGCCAGTCCTATTAGTCCATCAGCTGAAGTGGGATCGGATGATAAAACTCCTACAGTGAAGCAGGAGAAACATGAGGTGAATACAGTAATTATGTGCCATATGCATATATGTAATATAGTAGCAGCATGCATATGTATAACAGTTCATATGGAATATTGTTCAATCCATGTAAATTTACTAGGCAAGATTAGCTCTTTCTTACTAGTACGTATATGTCAGTGATATGTTATAGTAATGTGAATTATTATTGTTACAGTCATCAGAGTCTGACAACAACTCTGACAAAGGAGGACGCAACAACAAGATCGACAAAGAGAACAAACCGAAGAACAACAACAACACTGATACTAAAGGTTTGCTTAATTCATTGTTAACTTAATTGTCTACCTTTTTGATTTCCTTAAAAGTAATTTACAAATGATGACACAAACATGTTTTGGCAGATTTTCTATAACAGTATATACATGCTGCTTTCTTATGGATCTCTCTATTTTTGTTATGATATATTTAAACTATTTTTACATGACCTACATAGTGTTCAATAAAAAACTGGTATATCCTAAACTAAATGGAATGTAATGCAATAGAACACAGATATATTATAAATTTATATACATATATAATATTATATATTATATACATATTGATGATATCTAAAAAAGCATTTATGTATGATAAAAGTTGTATGAGTGTCGATGATATTGGAATGGTTTATTTATTTGTTTGAATAAATAAATATAATATTAGAGATTATAGATAAGATAATATTAATATTAGAGTTAGGCCTAAATTACTACATATTCTTATAATATAATATTTTGTCCATTAGTGGAGACCAACAACGCAACAATCAAACGCAGCAGTAGCAATGAGGATGGCAGTGTTAAGCTCGAGGTGAAGGCAGAACAGGATATCGAGGACAACCTAAAGGATCACCCACCTAATGTGAGTATTTCCTTGAGGTCTTATCTGGGCAAGTACCTTATACCATTTTTAGATAAAATTTACATGATACTCTAATAAAGATTAGTTTAATTTCCTCATGATTCTGGCAATAATATAAAAAAAAAATTTTTCATGAGATGTCAAGAGACTGTTTCTGGAACATTTATGTTGTATCAAACTAGACATGCAGTTTGATAATATTAACTTTAAACACATTTACATATTAAAGAAGTTTACTTATAGATGTCGTTTTTGGATAATAATTTAGTAACAAAATATCGTAACATGACAGCTTTTTCTCCCTAAAGAAGTTATTATATGCAGAGAAGTGTAGTACATTCTCATGTTTCACCTATTGCATTACACGTCCCATCATAGAATAGAGGGAGAGCCTATGGCCATGCGCCAGGCGACATACTAGGAATTTCAAGTTATAAAAATTCAAAAGTACCGGACCCGGGAATCAAACCTGGGATTTTTCGTTTAGCTGTCGCACTCGCAAGCATTCGGCCGACGAGGCAGTCTTAATTTAGCGTGTAATAAAATACATTGTATCGTATAATAGTGACGAATCTGAAACGCGTGCGTGTCTGGTGTGCGCAGGAGGCACGGTTCGTGTGCACGTCGTCGTGGTACCTGTTCTTGCGGCTACACGGCACGCTGTGCGCGCGGCTGGGTGCGGCGCGGCGCGCGGCGCTGGCGCTGGCGGCCGGCGACAGCGCGCAGCCGCCGCGCCCGCCGCCCGTAGCGCAGGCGCTACGCCTGCGACCCACTAGTACGTGCCCTGCAGTACTATTATTTATAATAATCGTAAATACTATTCGGTGTCGACCCATCTCGCTCAGCTGCCGGACGGATGAGATGTCCCCGAAAGGATTATGCCCCTCAATACCGACCCCTCATATGAAATAAGATGGAAGTACAGTCTCATACCACAGAAGATGGTAATCATGATAAAGTATTGTGTGAATGAATATGTTATCATTGTGCAATTTAAAAAGCATAATTTTAAAATTGCTTTTCAACAATAGCCAATTATGATAGACATAGCTAAATTATACAACCTTTATAAACCCATATACTAGAAAATAAGCGATTAAACAGCCGACCTCTCAAGATGCATGCAGGTCAGAATAAAACGCCAATGCCGTACGACAATGGCTTTCTAGATGTACCAGACATTTAAAAACAATTCGTTTTGTCTTCAATTCAGTGAATCTATTTATGAAGTTCTTTGAAAGTTGTACTCAAAAGAAAGTGAACCTATAATTGCTTAAGTCAGTTGCCATTCCTGTCTCCTATGTTAACATAACTTATTTTTGTAGCCTATTTTTATGTATATTACATACATCCAATAAATTGAAAATAAGTTCTTTCTAAAATATTCTATATCGATATTTTACTAGATTGTTTTAATAGTGCCTAATTTGTTGATTTTTAATGTGTTGATTGACTGATTGAAAATATAGGGCAAAGAAAAGAGGCATAAGAGGGACCATTATTAGAGCTCGAAAAATACAATCCATTTATCCATGATTAAATCATTTTAATAATAATAACCCTCATTTGACATCTCACTGTGTAACTTTGAAATAGCGAAAAAAAAAAAGTCTAGTGTAAGTGCATATGATATCAGCATGGAGACGATGATGACACGTGCGATGTGCTTTGGCAGAATATATATTATGTGGTGATACAAGCATGCTGCCTTCCTACTGATGTCTCTGTATGTAACATTTTCATTCTGATTATCCTATGAAATGTGTTACGAGGGTTACAAATGTGTCAGGAGGTTTAAGGATAGTTATTATTTCATATTCAATTCAAGAGATTGTCATGGGTATACAAAATTACGAATCAGTTGCATCATATTATACATATATAAAACTACTAAGCTTAGTTAAATCAGCAAGTTGAAAATATGTTTTTGCTTTAAAATAAACAATACTTTTTGCCTCTACAGACTTACCGGCTGACGCGTCATCGCCAGCGCAGTACTACAGCGCTCTCTTGGAGCTGGTAAAGGGGGTGCTGGATGGCAACACAGAACCTTCTGCTTACGAGGATGCAGCTCGCGAAATGCTGGGTATTAAAGCCTACCCGGCCTACACGCTTGACAAGCTGGTGTCTATCGCTGTGCGACAGGTAAATAAAGAATGTGCACAAAAAAAGTCTTATTGCGCAGATAATAACGCCAAAAATATATATTACAATATGATTACCATCTGATGACGGCCTCGACGATCCTGGGATCGAACCCCGGGTCCACTACTATCAGATTTTTCTCACTTGAACTATAACCGGTATATTGGAATCGTCTCACCCCCTTATTCCATGGGGGGACATATAATATAACTTGTGGATTGTGGGTGTGTACTACACTCCTGTGCATGCCCCTTTGGGGAATACAGGCGTGAAGGCTGCCAATATATTACTATATATTATAGATATCCGTGATGATTTTAAAGCTAGTAAATATACTGTGCTGTAAATTTCTATTTATAGAGACAATGATGATTCACATGTGATGTGCTTCAACAGATTGTCTGTGTTGATACACACATGCTGCCTTCCTACTGATGTCTCTGTTAATTTTTTTTTTATTCATTTATTAAATTATAACGTCACCATGCTATATACCTCTCTTAACTCCAGATAATAAATATTATAGAGGGATTTTTATTAGATGTTATCGATCGAAGAGTTGGGGAGTAGCGAACAACAAATGCACTTGCTGCACGGATTCACATGACATCTATAATCACAGAATAAATCTTACGATATTGGTTTAATATTTCAGTAATTTGATAGCTAGGTACTTTAACACATATGTACACATTAAAATATTTTTGTATTTGATATTATTTGGAAGATTTTTTTTTTATTTATTTATGGGTTAAAATTAAAAACGAAATAAAAAGTGCAAACATTTAACATTCTTTACCTACTTTTCTTTTACTGAAGTATTCAGCTACATCATGAATGATAACTTTGATATCACGAGATAGGGCACGGTTCATATTTGGATATTTTACCTCGTGTGTC
>DWEG01000186.1:0-12651 GCA_018245845.1 Apyrrothrix hygieia | reverse complement strand
ACATAAGACATAACTGGTGAAAAGTGGGAGTGTACTACACTCCTCTGCCTATCTCTTCAGGGATTACAGGTGTGATGTTACGTTATTTTTGTAGTATAATGCAGAATCTACTATCTGAACTTAACACCAGTTTTAGAATGGCTACCCATTGGTGTGTTCAAGCTACTTTGCATTGTAGGAGAGGTTTTGTCTGTCAGTGTAGATAAAGCAAAGGCCTTTAATTAGGTTTCATACAAAGTTGTTCATCAATGGTAGCATATTTTGGTCTAATCGAGAGGGTACGCAATTAGGCAGCTTATTTCTTATCCAAAGGACACATTACAGTTGCTGTATATGAATTTTATTTTATGCTTTAGTTACCTGGTTAGATTGCAAATTGTGAGAGATTTATTTTGAAAGTATTCTGAATCTATGTTTTTGTGTGTGTCTCCATGTTCTTCACAACTCAAATAATCTACGGGTGTAAAAACTATATGAGCCAAACATTATGTGCTTACCCTGTGATCCCCGATGCTTCCTCACTGGCCTTCAACTTTGCAGTCCAAGGGAATGGTTTTGGCGACATCAACCTTAGCTTGGTCTTTAATGTCCAGTCTATACTTAAATGCTTGTATTTCTTTTCTACAACTTGCTGAAAGAACAACACTGTTTTTAAGGGCCCTAATGACCACATATACTTAAGGTACTACTATGTTCAATACAAATTATATTTGTCCTGTAATTTTAATACATGAAAATATGTTTACTTGAAAGCAATTCTATAGCAATATTGAACTGTTGTATTGACAGGGAATAGTTATAATTAGAATGTCTAAACATAACTATCCAAAGAAGTTGAGAAATTTTATTCTCATTTGAAGTCCTGTTAGTCATCTCCATTTCACATCAATAACCATTAAATAGTACTTGAGCATATTTCAAGTTTTTACTTACATATTGAAAGGAGTTTCTTTCTATAATGAGTATTATATAATATGTATTGTGGTTTAAAGAAAAAACAACATATTTACAGTTTCCACTGAATGTTCAGCTGTGTATTTCTGTAAGAGATTTGAAAAAGTTGATAGCTTTTCTTCTTCAACATTGACTTCCACTTTCTCCTGTGATTTGGTCGGTATATTAAGAAGGGCAAACAGAGTTGTGTCATTAGATTCTTCCGGTTGTGGTACATCCAGTTTTATTTTCTTATTATCTTGACTGTTATTTCTGTAAATATAGTGTTTTATCATCAAAAGAGGTAATAGTAGAGGCCTAGCTAGACATACTACAATGAAATCTGAGACATCCATTTTATCTGAGAACCAGTGGAAATCCTTTGTTTCTGCCTATGCCCATGGGCAACAGGTGTCACAATATGTCTGGATGTAGGTATGCATTTCTCTATCAAATATTAAAAATTGCTAACAATCAACCTTAAAGCAAGAGGATTATAACATCCTTTATAGTCTAGTGGTTACAAGTGTGACTGGACAGTGGGAGGTCTTGGGTACAATCGTCAGTAGGAGCACAGGGTCTGGATTTGTCCAGGTTAATTGTGGGGATGTACTACACTCCTCTGCTTACTCTTTTAGGGAAATACAGGTGTGATGTTATGTCACAGAATGATAATCATCAGAACTCTTCAATATTTGATCTCACTTGAAAAACAGTCAAATTTCAAGTATTAGTATTAGTTTTACCTGTAAATACATGGTATTCTGGTCAGTGGTTCAAATATTATCTGAATTGTATTATTACAAATAACTAAACTAGCCAGTCCATAACATCGATATCTAAATTTATAACTGCCAATGATGTATTTAAATCATATTTGCTATATTGCAGTTTGGTAATCAGATAATCATAGTAGAGTTCAAATATTTTCTGTAATCACTTAGAGGATAAGAGGAGAAACAATAGAGAGTTATTTAAGTCCTATTGTAGGATGTACAAAGGAGTTTGCAGCACTTACTTGGAAAATGGATTTTTCCTTTTATCTCCATTAAGAATGCTGGAGAAATCTAGTTCTACACTGGTTGGAATAGATGTCTCTTCACTTGTAGAACTTAATGGGGCTTTCATCCGTTGCTATGTAGGTAGATCAGATTTATTATTTTATTTATTTATTATAACATTGAGATCAAATTTATTAAAATTACAGTACTTACTATAGGTAGTGAATTTAAACCTATACATATAAATGAAGAAACTGACTGGTCCTCTGAATGATCAGTACCTAGCCTAAACCATTGGTTCTAGAAACCTTCTAGTTTTCACGAAGTGTCTTTTCATCATTATCATTAGTCTATTTCAGGCCAGTATAAGACTTAGGCTTTCTCTAATGAGTGGTTACACATTTTCATAGGAGATTCTTGCCTACAAGCTTCTTTATATGACATAAAACAGCATTATTGCAGGGTTTTCGGAATTTCATCGCCAGTGATATACAACAAGTAATTTTGTACGATAGTTCGTTATTTATACATTAATTAATAAACATACTTGTTTATGTTGAATGTAAAAATATATTGTATATATCTCTTTTCTGTTACATTTTATAACCAACTCAAAATATTATACGCAAATACCTAAATACTACACGCGAGTTACACCGCAAGGCGCAGCTAACAATTTTAGAATTTTATTTTACAAGATTACGGACATGAAGTTTACTCTATAGGCTTTTTCTTATTTTATATCTACAATAAGTTATGATCTACAATTTAACCAGCTATTGTACAATAAATTAACGGACGTTTACTAATGTGTTAGTCAGAGAACTTTGTTTTTAAATATAGTAAACAAATTTACTTGTAATGCTCTCATCCGTTTTTTCAATTTGTGAAGTTGCATAACTTCATTGGGAGTTTTCCATGGCGATGGCGGCGTCATGATGGTGTGGTAAGTGAAATTGGAACACAAAAACTTTTTTTTTATAAATATATAAATGCTACTTCATAACCAATAATTTTGTTTATACTCGTTCCCACCAGAACAGGGTCGGAAACTTGTGAAACAAGTTGTACGAAACTGTTATGTTGTTACTGTCAGTTTGTGTTGCCTGATGCCTGCTGAAATAATTCGTTTATTAGGTTGTAATAATTATTGTAATGCCTATTACATCACTATCCTTTTTATTTAGTATAGGACCCTAAGCGTGAAAATTTAATTGATTATAATAAATAAGGAAATCATTTTGTTATTTTTTCTTCGTATTCCTTTATTACTATTTGAACTTTATGTACGGTACTCCTTTACGACTGGGCTGTTTTCACAATAACGGCCTCAAACGGAATAAAATTTAGCGACCATCATCTCCTATTCTTCGTATTCCTCGTATCCTATTCTTCCCTTCACCGTCCAGTATGTAGTCCATCGGCCTATTCTCTGTAAGCCGATGCTGATTGTGGTTAGGTATTTTGAGGATAACCAATTTTCAATGGTAGTCATGGAGATTTATTTATTTTTATTTATTTATTCTTTATTGCTAACCTTAAATTGGGTTACAAAGGGCGGACTTAATGCCTGGTGGCGTTCATACCAGTCAACCCAGGGAGATGGCGAGAACATGCGGTAGGCACAACAAAGTCAGTGACATCAGACTTTTAATTAAATGAGATGATGTTTCCAGCAACGTGATTTTGGTATCCTAGTGAGGCTAGGTATTTTAAATTCAGGCTAGGTATTTTGAATGTGTATGCTAAGAAACTAAGGCTTCTTTTACTGAAACTAAGAGAAGTTTAAATCTTACTTGCGAGAATTTTGATGATTGTAATAGTAAAGTATTAAATCGTGTCGCGGCGCTTCAATAGACATAGAAGGAACTTTGTACCATCTAAACGCATTGCATGTTATATGTGTGGTAAAGAAGAATGGGAAAAACAAAGAATAAAAAAGCAATAGTTTAAATAAATGCTGTCATTAAGTGAAAACTCTTTTGATTACAGCTACCTACGGAATGGGCAGTATTGCATCTTAGTAAAAAAAATATTTGATTTTTCCATAGATAACTATTATAAACCTCGGTTTTTCTAATAGTAGCTGGTGATTCCTTTATTATAATTCTTTATGTCTTCCAAAGGACTTTTAATCAGAACTCAGCAGATTGATCGGCTTGATAGGTTTCTTCTTCTTTCATACCAGTGCTACATGCTGTTTCTTACGCCAATATTTTACACAGTTTAACGGCAGCACACAATCTTTGGATTTAAGTACCAATTTATATTAGATTGTATTGTAATGAAGTTTAATTACCTAAGTTATAGTTTGAAATGTATTATCTATAAGGATAGACAATACGGATGTTACAATGGGTATGCAGGCGAGCACCAAAATAAGTCGTTTTATCTACATTAAAAAAACATAATTAAAAAACCGATGATATATAATTCTAAATTCCTTTGAGATATACTCACTGGAAAAAAAAGTGCTTCTCTCGAGAATAATGTCGACATTGTTGCAAAGATATGTTTATTTTGATCCATAAATTATTTTATGTATAGTAAATTAATATCTTAGTTATACATTATATAATGCATATTAATATGAAAAAGCACGTCTTGTATTCTTTGAAATAAGTAAATTACTTTTTTCTAATAGATTTTATATGAATTTTATGTATGCTTTTAGAAACTCTTTCTTTTTTATAATTTTATTGCTGCCAATAATGCGACTTGGCCAATTTTGTAAATGTTTTACTCTGTTACCATGGCGAAATATAGGAAGATTGAAATGTGACACAAATTCCTCTTTTTATGTAAGTTCACACCGCGTCGCTAATAAGAGGTAAGTATGAGATAAAGATGCTATTTTAGTCTATTATAACGAGGTCATAAGAATGTGGTATACAAAAGCATTGAGGAATGTGAAACATAACTGAACTGATTTTGGATGTACACGTAATATTATCTGCTTAATACGTGGGCAACTCGCGCTGACCACGGCGTCCACCACTCATACATCGTGTTTGTCGTTTTGTTTCATATGAATTAACTATGATTCATCTTGGTATAGTAAGACTTAATAGAATTGGTATCTCACAATAGATTTTCAAGTATTTATTTCTTGAAGAAAACAAGTTTTTCTTCAATATGGAAAAAAGGTATCATAAAATCGACGCAATATTATGCTATTTATAGAATAACTTAACGATAAAGCTTTGAAGTAATTTATAGTTCCTTAGATACAGCAAAATTAAAGCACCAATTTTAATTTTGACTAGACAGTTGTAAATCAACGAGGCGAAAAAGTAATAAAGTTTGAAGTGAACGAGAGGATCAATTCGTTTCAGTCTGTTCAAAACCGGCGTAGCTCGCAACTCGCCAGGACGCGAAGCGATGACCTATCAAATCTCAGTTACATGTTTCTCCCGCGCTTGGCCGCGGCAGTCACACGCTCTCACTCCACTGCGAGAATATCCGTGCCATACGTCACTTGCTGAATTAAAAAAAATAAAAATTAAGGCGCCAAATATGTTTTGTTAAAACGAATCGAACGATTTAATTTATTTACAGTATTTAATCATGTAAAATAAACTTTTCTAGTTTGATTCATATAATTCTTTCAATTTAGAATGTGCTGTTGTTTATTTTGAAAAAATGATCATAAGTGACTGCTTCGCTTTTCTTCAGAGACGCGTTTTTTTGGTGAGTCTTAAAAATATAATATGGAATAATGAAATATACTATTATATAGAAGTGGCATTTTTGCGTTCATTTAATTTAGTTTACACTTAAAGGTTTTTGTTGTTTCTTGACATTGATCTAATTGGTGCGTGTCACAAGATTGCGTGTTTTTCGATATCGTTTTGGCTTTTGTAAAGTTTCAAGAATCCAATGATGATGTCAACTTCGTTCCTTTCATGTGATGTTTTAATAATTTGGTATACATTACCTCATTACTTCGGAATTTAATAGAAGTTAGGTGTTGTAAAAATGCAATGTAGAATGAATTATTGCGGGGTGACGATAGTTTATGATACAACTCGCACATTTATATCGTACGTGAATCATGGTTTTTTTGCATTCCTAGTACAAAGAAATTGGTGCGACAGGAATTTTACATAATTATGAACTTAATTTAATTTGTCCTTTTTTTAATCGTCTGTTCATTCCTTGAAAATAGATGCAACTATTTTTTTTCTCCGTAAATTTCACTTTCATAGATTTCATTTTTTGTTGAAAATGATAAGGTTTTGTATTACGAAATTTTATGTATTTGTTATAAATTACATCGACTACTGAAACTTAAAATTCCCAGTTTTTAATATGCTGAAAATATTTAGGCAGTTAAGAGACACTAACTTCGTCATTGTTTGTTTGGAGGGTTCCGTACGACAAAACAAAAATCGGAACCCTTACAGTCAATTTGCTCCAAAAGGCGAAGGTATAACGTAAAAACTGAATTTTGAATTGGGGGGTGACTTTTGGGGAGCGAAATAAAATATAAAACATAAATGTTTGCAAACTGTATCGTGTGGCATATAAATGAAAGAGCTTGTTGAAGAGATCTCAAATATATTTTTGTTATAATTCTACAACAGATTGTTTTAAAGTTATTTAATAAAGAATACGAAAATTGACATTCAAGAAAGAAGACGAAAATTGTCCATTCCCCCTCTATCTCCGAAAGTATAAGGTTAGATATAAAAAATAGTTCTTTATATAAATATTACAGGAAAACCTATAAGAAGTCTGTGGTCTTAAAAAATGGTAAATCTCTAGATATTGTTATGCGAACAAACTTACATTTTCATTTGGTTAACACATTTTCCCAAATATTATGCATGGGGGAACATCTTTTTTATTTACAGTGTTAAATTTGTATATTTAAAACAAATTTGGGTCAGGTTTAAAACAACTTATGGGACGTAGTAATCAACATACGGAACCCTCACCACGCGAGTTTAGCTCGCACTTGTCCGGTTTTTTAGTAGTTGCCGCCCTGTGTTAATACGATTGCCTAATTTACAATAACAGGGATCATTGAACTGTACACTGGGTTATGCAATGTACACAATCTGTTGAATTGTACTTACCTGTAATTTTTTAGCTTAAAATGTTATACTGAGCGGGGTGTCGAATGACAGAACAGTCGCTATAAGGAGGACTCTTAGAGTCCAACGTAAGAACTTTTATATTCACGCAGGAATGTTGGTAGCGAACACGAATGGAAATTATGTAACATGTGGATTTTTGCACGTTATATGCTAATCCAATTTGCGTATTTAAATATGTACGAGGATAAACACACCGGAGCACGGGAACCTCTTCTCAACATGGGAGGCTTAACGAAGCGTTAAACATCAGTTCGAATGAGAGTCGCCAGGAAATAGGCTAGACATTATTTACGGTAATAACATGACATTGAAAAATGCATTACTTTAATTATAGATAAAAAAATTCCCGGTTTTTTTTTAAATAAATTGAATTTCGATAAATAAGTTGAGTTAATAGGATATGAAAGCATATTATCGCAGATACGCTGTTTTTCATGTTTCTTACGCCTGCGTATAATAATATTGTTTTTAGATTATAGGAAATGGAAGTATCTCAGCTATTATTATAATATTTAGTTGATTCTTTAATTATTATTAGTTTGGGTTGTTCGCATTATTCGCACAAGTTAATCAATATTCGGTATTACCTATAAACCGCACATACAACTTGTACCCTAGTTTCCGTGTACTCTATTGACTTACACGGAATAATCCTATTTAACGAGGAATCATGTTCAATAGTCTGTATAGAGTACATGCCGTTTTTATTTTCTTTGGTTTTTATATTTAAGAATAGCGTTTTCGTATTTTGGAAGGCATGTTAACCAATCAACCCGTTTTACTACCAACAGATAAGCTGTTGATATGTCTCGTCAGCGGACAGTTAGTAACGTGACACAAATGTATAAATAATATTTGATAGTGTTTGTATTTGATGTAAATAATAGTTAATTGACCGTCTTGTTGGTCGTGTGGTTGCAAGCGCGAATGCTGATCGAAATGTCCTGGGTTCAAATCCCGGGATGGATACTATTGGATTTTTCTAAGTTAGAATTTCTAGTTAAAATTTCTAATAGTGATTCGGAGTCTGGATTTATGGCCGGTGTATGGCAATAGTTTCACCCTCTATTTCAAATGGGGATGCAAACGTAACTGGTTAAAGAAAGGTGAGGGTGTACTACAATCCTCTGCCTACCTTTTCAGGGGTTACAGGTGTAATGTTACGTATGTTTGATATTGTTGTCCTCACCATGCGGTTAGGTACATATAACAGGTATCCTTAAGATGCATTCATCAGAATTATCTCGCACATGGGTGGTGATAGTAGGGAGTATGCATATTTTTATTTGTTTTACTTCACTTTTCACTTCGTTTTACTACAGTAAAAAATATAAATAGTGTTGGAAGTGTTTGAATTAATTTTAAAAATTAATGTATACAATAAAACGTAACATCACGCCTGTAATCCCCGAAGAGTTAGGCAGAGGAGTGTAGTACACTCCCACGTTTCACCAGTTACGTTTACGTCCCAATATGGAATAGGTAGTAAGACTATTGTCATACACCAGAATTTACCAAATTGTACAACAAATAAATGTTTTATTAACCATAATATATTATAATGACGGTAGGACACAGTATCTTACAACATTAAGGTTATTTTAATTCTAAAAATGGGCAAAACATTTATATTTAGAACGTTCAATATTTGGTTCCATATTTAATTTCCTAAATAATTTCTGAACAATCATCCACTATTCCAATTTCGAAAATTGAACACACAATTGAGAATTGAGCAATTGAACAGCCAGTTGTCAAAGCCGTAAATGAGGATGAACACGAAATTCGTCTCAGCTTATTATATGAATGAATTCATACGAATAGGACTTTAATTACGCCGTCTCGGCACTGCCTTAAATATTCGTACAGGTGAATCGTGCATTAATCTCGTTTCACGCTTCGCAACCTTACTTTAACACAGGTATTTATTTTGTAATGTATGCAACTGACACATTTGTATACAGATTTATATAATAAAACCTGTTTGTCTGTGAATAGTTCCCTCACTATGTCTGCTCAAGTCAGATCCGCACCCGGAAGTGTATGGCACTGTATTGCTGGCATTATATTCATTATAGAAATGTCTACTGCGCTTCGTTCACATGTGTAAAAGGTCGAGGTTCATAATAAAATGTAAATTCTTAATTTGCGATCAGTTCTGGCCATTTTTTTCATTTATCCTAACAAAATATTCAGACAGTCAATTACACGATTCGTGAAGAACCAAATTAAAGATTCATTCAATACTTGTTTCTCGATTTTTTAGGTTTGGTGAATTATGGTTTTGTATACGGATGGCTAATGGCTGCAATAGCCACTTCGTACGAAGTGGTTCGCTTACTCGTCATAAAATAAAGGTCCAAGACAACAAATAACAAAAAAGTGATAAATAAACACGTTTTCCTGTTAAACCCTTCTAGTTGTAATATTACAGCGCAACCGCAACCAACAAATTAGCGGCAGAAATAGTTCTAGGGTAGCGGTTAACCGGGTGGTAAATTACATAAATACCTTATTTTACATAAGGTATTTATTAATACCTTGTAATATAACTACTATTAATAATACCTTGTAAACACTATCACGTCATGTCACTTCACCGTCTACCTCGTTGGGCATATGTAACAACTGACGTATTTTTTATCGTTTTAATCGGTTTCATAATTGCATAGCCCGGAAACAGTTTCTTTAGTAACTTTTTGAAACATTTCTTTTACATACATCCTCGCCCATCCTATAATTACCTTCGCCGAAAAATAACTTTCGCTATGCAAAGTACATGATGAATATTGTAAGATAGATTAAGATTAAAAGTAAATTGTGATTTTATTATAATAAATATATGAAACCATTCAATAAAATAGACCTTGGTGCATATTCATCGGAGTCGTCTCGAGAGCTTTCCAAGTAGCTTCCAAGTACTCTTTAATGGATTCCATTTCGAAGAACTCAACGTATTCTATACTGAATTTATACAATTAAAGCTATCGATTATTCTAAGAACTATCGACAATTTTATACTTTAAAATCTACGTTGATTAAAACAGGACTGTATTTCTGCATACGTTCGGTTCAAATTGCAATGTAGAATTAACGATTCGCTGTATTTTTAATAATCAGCAAATAACAGACATTAACATTTAAGTCTTTTTATTTATTTACATAGAATACTGGAGTACGCTTTAAATAGTAGATATTTTCTAAGCTAAACATACTTTTCGGCTGCTTAGTTGGTCGAGTGGTTGTGACCGCGACTGTCAATCGAGTGGTCCTGGGTTCACAAACCGGATCGGGTACTGTTGGATTTTTCTAACTTAGATATTCTAATAGTGACTCAGAGTCTGGATTTATACCCGATGTGTGGCAATAGACTCACTCCCCATTCTATAGTGATACGAACGCGTAACTAGTGAAATGTGGGAGTTTACTACACTCCTCTGCCAACCATTTCGAGGATCATAGGCGTGATGTTACGTTTTGGGTTTTTTTAATACTTTCATATGGCAACTGACTTTAAAGTTAACATATATTATACGGTCAGTTTAAAGTACGTTGTCATATTTCAAGGAAGAATGTACAATACAATTTCTTACGCTCACGTATTCATATATCGTATGCTCTTACAAGCGGAAAACCATTACGCGTATACTAGTTTCTTGTTTCGGTTATATATCAAAACTATATAAAATCCAAATGATTTCATATTATTCTCAAAACAGAATAAAATAAACCATTAAGTTTTTACGTGTCTTTTAACTAAATTTGACATATTGTCAAACAGCATTTCATCAATACACCATATTTACATTATGACATAATGTATGGGGACTCAACCTGAATTCTTGTCTACTGAGCTAATTGGTTAATTACACAATGGCATATTTTAATTTTTAACTTACATCAGTCAATATAGTTTACATCGTAATTATTATCAGCCTGTGGTAGTCCACCGCTGGACCTAAGCCTTCTCTAATGCGGAAAATCACGCGTTGCTACAGCTTGTTCCACCCAGCTTTAATACCCACGCGCAGATCCGGCTTACGTGCAATAGCTATCAAGCTCCGATAATCATCTGTTACTTTATTTGTTTTTACAGCAATTGTTATACATAACACGTGTTTGTCTCCACTCGGCATAAGTAATTATCATGAATAAAACATATATTTAAATGTAACCGCGCAGTAAATTGCGCGTAATACATCACGCGTGTAATCCCTGAACAGGTAGGGAGAGGAGTGTAGTACACTCTCACGTTTCCACAGTTACGTTTACGTCCCAATATCGAATAGTTGGTCAGTCTATTATACACATATTAATATATTGAGCTATGATATATATTATAGCAAACTACCACACACGGTAACTATCCTACAATATCAATATATGTTTCCGCACATTATTGGCACAATTATATGTTTTGCTATACCGAGATATATCCTGGTATATCTGTCTATTCACATATTTTGAGTCATTAAGAAAAATATCTATATCTATTATCGCTACGTGTGACATCCCTCGAGGGTTACTGTAGTAAATATTTCGTAATATTCTTGCTACAATGTGGGCAACAATTACAACTCTGCCTGTGACCAGCTTAAACGTATTTTCATATTTGGTACGTGTTTCTAATTAATCAATAATGACTCCCTCTTGATTATGGTTGGATACCTAAGGGGCCGCAACAAACAACCCATGGCATTGAAAGGTATTTGTCGTTTTCCTTCACGGAACTTCCAAAAATTAACAATAAATTGCTGCCAGTCACGGCACAGGAATATCATTATATGGGTCTAATCGTTCCATAAAAAACAACAATGTTAAGACTAGCTTAAGCATCTGTTTTATTTTGAACATGATTTTGAATGTCTATAATAAAGACAATCCTTCCAACCGGTTTAAAGATGTTTTTTTAATTTTTTACCTCTTGCTCCACGTTTAATTATACTAGTTTAAAGAACATCTTCTAATCTGCTCTAATCTTCATATTTGTGTCCGCTGTATGGCTATAGGTCCGCTCGCTATCTACGGTGGGAATCGTGGGACTGTACTTGATCCAAGCGTCCGCTTACTCTTCTTTAACTAAATCATACCTCTTCGGGGAAATACAGGATGAAAATAAACGATGTTGTACCTTCTAATCCATGTTTAACTCCTCAGTGCCAATATATTGTGTGAAAATGTAAAAAGAAACTGTGTCATAAAGCACAGTAAGGTTCTAAAAGTGGAACAGACCGAGTTTTAATATATTCCGCGCCACGTCACACCCATGTGTCGCAGTCGACGGTGCAGCTTCCAAGTTATTACAATGTCGATACCATCCAGTGTTTGCGCGTTCTAAAGAATTTATCTAACACTAGTGTTTTAAATAGCTTTTTTAGTATCGTGCAAATAAGTGGCACAAAAACTTGGCAAAATACTGGAATTAATTATCCTCGTACGGCTCCGATCGGTTTTTTATTGGCAATTTAGTAACTATTTACATATAGTATACATTTAATTATAGGGGATTATACAATACATACGAAACAGCCGTTTTTTCTAACAAATTTCTCAATGTGATGACTGAGAAGACCACAAAATTAATTTCAGTAATTGTATATTCCTAATAATGCCTA
>DWEG01000185.1:0-12658 GCA_018245845.1 Apyrrothrix hygieia | reverse complement strand
CTGGTGAAACGTGGGAGAGTACTACACTCCTCTGCCTACCTCTTCGGGGATTACAGGCGTGATGTTACGTTTTACGTTACGTTATCTCAAAATTCAGTAGTGCATATTCTGCTCAACTTTAAAAGTCAATCATGATAAATCAATCATGTCAACTTCATCTTAAGTTCACTGGTATTACGTGTGCCTTAATCCGCTTTGTTTTCAGTTCAGGGCTTAATCTCTGCAAGGCTAAAACGAAAAATCCTGGCCTCGGATCACCTGAGAATCAAGTGACACACAATAAATCCCGACTTTATGATCTCTGGGATTTCAAAATCTAGTATTTAAAAGCTACGCTGGAAATTTGGCGCAACGATAATCTTTTAATCGCAAATAAATGCGCATGAAAAGAATAGTGTCAACAACGCGGGACGAGATTCGTCTGCAGTTTACCCATTTGGTGTAGAGCAAGTCTGTAAATGGAACGAAGTGATAAAAATACATGTCGAATGTTCGGCATCGTATTTAAATGAAGAGCACAAGCAATTTGTGCTGAAAGTCATAAAAGTCGTCTGAGCCGACGGCGGAGGCGCCGTCGCTTCGCCTTTCTCAAAGCGCTCCACACCTATTAAAAAGTTTAGGGCTTCTATTTTTGGCTCCGTCAACATGGACACACCAAATAAGATGTATGCGACAAGTTGTGAAAGTAACTTACACGGAAACTACGAAAAAAGTATGAATAGAACACTTTTATATTAGTGCCGTGAACTACTTCGTCAAGTGACGAAGGAATATGTATAAAGTTTGCGAGTAAACCAATTTCCGTGATTTACGGTAAAGATTTCGGACCACTTGATAGCTTAAACGTTGAACTTTTTATATAAGCTATTTGTATAACTCAAATATAACATTTCATCGCAGATTTAACATTAACTGAGGAGATTAAAAATACCAAATTACTATCTTACTATTAAATAAGTAAAGTCCGTTATAATTGATGTATTACATGAAACATATAAATACGTATATGGTGAAACGTGGGACTGTACTACACTCCTCTGACTACCTCTTCAGGGATTACAGGCGTAATGTTACGTTATATAAATATGTGTTTATATCTTGTAATCATGTTAGTACAAAGTAGCTATTTAATTCACCTTATAATTTATGAAGCTGTTCTACTGATTGCCCCTTTATTGTTCCGATCTCATTACCTACTTGCGTATCATAAAACATTATCAAATGTATATTAGTACAACACTTACTAAACTATTGTCAATAAATCTAAAACAATACTCGAAGTAACATTATAGGGTTAATTTTGGCAATAACAATATTTCAGGTCGACTATTGTAATAGCTATCCCGCCAATGTTATTGTTACGTAACAAACCGCTTTGAATTTGGTTAATATCAGCAACTGGCAGACGTCAGTGACAATAATGTATCGCCTCAGTAATTCTCCAACTTGACACGTTCTAATATAACTTCCGAACTGAGACTTCGTTGACACATACAATACATATTATTGCTACAGTGATAGCAAGAATGAAGTGTTTTATTACGAAACGTTTCGTTTTACACGATGTGTAATTACCGACTGGCTTAACTGTTGTTTGGGAATAGCCCGCATAGCTACGTACCTATCCGGGATTCTTCTTCACCAGCTCCCGCCTATCGCAGTAAAGTCACGGCGGGCAACATTAATTCCATGATCAATTGAATCATGATCAATCAATTTAATGTCTATTTTATTTTATTTTCTTAGAAAAACAATATGATTTGACTGGCCCGTTGGCACAGTGGTTAGCGAACCTGACCGCTGCGCCGGGGGTTGTGGGTTCGATTCCCATCCAGAATAAAATATTTGAGTGATGAGCGCAAATATTTGTTCTGTGTCTGGGTGAAATTAAAAAATATCTATATAAGTATATATTTCTATGTATATATGTAGTTTATCAGCCTACCGGTTACCATAACACAAGCTCTCTTGATGCTTAGTATGGGTTCAGATGGCCGTGTGTAGAGATCGTTAATTCAACATAATATATATGTTTCTTGTTAATCTCCACATCGCTGATGTAAGCGGGTGTTCGTCAAGTGTGGACTTTTGCGAATGTAAAAATGACCAGTTAAAGTTAAGAAGATGTTGCATTAAGATATACACATTAGCTGACCAGTTACATCATTAATATCGTGCGGTTTATTTTGATAATGTTTACGATGTCGCGTGGGTGAATATAAGACAGTAGTACGGACGGTAAGAGAATTAAAAAAAACACCGTTATTTATATTGTTGGCGTGAAGTTGCTTTTTTTTTACCAAATTTATCGTGATATATTATTATTATTATATCTTTCGTAATACATATTGTAAGATGCTTTGTGTGTGGGAGAGTATTGGTGTTAAAATGAGAAAAGCCGACGGTTCAGACGCGCGTAAGATTGGCAGATGGAAAAATGACAAAACTCACATACAAAGGAAATGTAGATAGATGGAGATGCTGAGTGAGGCCAAGAATCACTTATCTGAACCAAATAGTTTAAATACTGCCTGAAGGGAACAAGATGTATCCGAAACCGGCTGGAGGTATGAAGAGAGCGAAGGATGTAGAACAAGCAGGTCAGGTTTGTAAGAATAGAAAAAATTGGCACTCTCTGCCAACTATGCAAGAGACCTGGCCTTACGATATATTTATAATATCGCGATGTTACCTAAGTTACAGATAGAGCCGAGATACCTAGCGGGGAATAGAAAAGAATTCATGAATGACTGAATAAATGTATCCTTTATTACTTCTCGTGAAATATATTAGTCAGCAGAAAAACTTATAACAGTAATTGTACTGTCAAAACTTTATTGGTTTCTATCTCAGAGCTGTTTTCCTTCGCCGACGGCTATAATGTACCTAGTGTCGGGTCGGTTATAAGTGTACAGACTGATCACGATGTTTTCGTGAGCTCCCAGTTTTTATAGCTTCGCCGAGGAAAGGATAGAAACGCGAATGCTGGGTTTACGGTTTTATGAGGAGGGTGGGTAGGGTGGCCAAAAATTACATATTATATCGGATTTCCTGATAATGATTTGTTGTCTTGAAATTGACAAATATCATGTTTCCCATGTATCATGTATCATGTATTTTATCATGTATCAAATATCATTTTCTGCAGAAGGCTTTAAATAGACAAGTCCATGTGTATATGCATTGCGACATAGTATTACAATTTACGAAATTTACACCGATTCTTGAGCCTCAAATTCTTTCCTATGCTTATGCACTTTTAGGAGTTTGACAAGATTAGGACACTTTTTTGAGAACCCGTGTTAGTATGGATACAAGTCGGTCTGGTTTTAAGGATACAAGAACTTCATTAGTGAACGCATAGAAAGTTAGTCTCAATGATTGTATCTAAAATATGACTGAAGTTTTTTACTTAAAACCGAAACATAATATTCAATTATGATTTTGGTTACGGTTAACAATTGGGTGTAGGATTTTCCTGTCCTGTAGGTCTTTGTCGTGGGTACTCACAAACATTAGTTCACATATATACACCGAAATCAGTCAGTCGCTATTACGACCTATATTTCTCGTATCCCGTATTCATTTGTGTGCTCCTGGTGACACTGTCGGGAATGTTTGCACGCGATCCTGCGATGAATCATTACTGGCTTGTTTACTAGACAGCCATCTACTTATAGCTCTTGTAATGTATTGATTACGAAGATATTTGAGTCGGGAGTATTTTAATTGATGTATATATATAGAAACCCTTTGATATATATGTATAATGCTTTATTTCAGTGAGAAAGTTGAATGCTTACGGAGTCAACCTTATTTTGTTAACACTTTGTATAACCAAGTGTAGATTAAATCTCATTATGTTAGTTTATCATTAGATAAAAGAGTATTAATTAAATAAGTTACAAAATTTGCAATGTCCACTGAACGTTTCATCGGAGAGTTGCGATCGGTGGACATAATCTTACTTAGGTAAATAACCATAAAATTTAACATGAATGCAGCGACTATTGGGCAAGAAGCGCGCGAGTAATGCCGTTGACTGTGGAATGTGCGGTTTGTTTAGGAAAATGAATGCGGAATGGACGACTTCGCAATCGAAATCTAGGTTTCTAATCCCGATATCTGGACTAGAGAAATGGCGACCGGATTACACAAGGCACCAGTTTGGTTTAACTCACAATGCAGCCTATGATTAGTGATCAACAACGCTAGAGGCTTGCTTTACTGGTTTCCTTGTTGGATATATTGATTTCGAATCCACACCCGGTTTAAAGTTATGATTCATTTTAAAATTTATAATCCAATGTTCTATATAGGTATGCGTTGATAGAAGTTAATGTATTTGTGGAGTCAGCCTGATGATAAGTGGTCATCTGATGCCTAGTCCACTAAAATCTGTGTCCAATTTAAAGAATTACATCTGATCTACAACTGATAGAAAACCTGTAACTATTACAATGGACCATCGCACATATGTTTGTCTGATTCATTGACCTTGAATGTAAAATACTGCTGACAAGCGGCAAAATATATGCAGTGTTATTTCCTCTTATATTCTGCTAATTCTATTTCGTCGACTATCTCGTTGGTTGTGTTGGTTACAAGCGTGACTGCCGATCGTGAGGTACTGGGTTCAAACCCCGGGTCGAGTGCTATTGGATTTTTTTTTAAATTATGACTTCTAGTAATGGGTCGGAGTCTGGATTTATGGCCGGTGTATGGCAATAGACTCACCAACTATTCCATAATGGGACGTAAACGTAACTGTTGAAATGTGGGAGCGTACTACATTCCTCTGCCTACCTCTTCGGGGATTATAGGCGTGATATTACGTTTACGTTTCAATTCTATTTCGTGATTAATGTGAAATGTGTATTTACAAAGCTCTGGTTTCGGAGAATTATAATTCTACCGCAGCACAAAGCCGTGACGACTTCCGTATGACTTGTGTAGAGCGGATAGAGCGGGTGGGCCAGCTAGAGCGACAGCTAGAGCCGGGGCCCGCTACGACACACAGACACGCCCGATTTACCGCCATACTTTATTTATCGCCGGTTCACACTCTCCAATACTGTCCAAATGTTATTTATATTAATTTACCTTGTAGCGTGGTGTTTATTATGAGCACAGCGGAGTTTACTGCTTGGAAACATCTAAATATTGATTCATTTTTCCTTGTTGAATTATTTTAACGATTAACTCACACTCTGTTTAATTTACAATTTTATTGGGTTTGTGTCATTAGTATATATGAAATGTATGTTACAGTTAATTTAACGTAAATGTGTATACATATAATACTACTAAGGAGTGATACTACTGTTAGACTCTCTTGTAGCGAATGTCTACCACCACTTGTCAAATCGCGTTTCCAAGTGATAGACATTAAGATCATCGCTAGTACTGCATTTTTAGTGGTGTTAATAACTATGAAAAATTTATAGATGTATTCTTTGTATGCATTTTATACGTATGCAATTTCATAAAACGTACTAAAAATATTATGCGAGATATTCAGTTTCCGCTGTGGCTTTTAACTTGCGGTGTTAAAGACTACGCATTAGTGTGGTGGGCGCGGAGTCCAATAAATATGTAATTAATAACAATAACACCACGAACAGACAGACGGAATAACTCAATCTCGGCGAGGGGACCGCTGGGTTAAGCAACTCTTTCCATATGGGTTTGGCGATATTTTTCTACGACGTTGGTAATAGAGTCATTCATTATATTCGATTATGAAATAGATGGCAGGCACGTTTCACTTAATTTATGGCCCTACACGTACGGTTGCCATATCCTTTCATATAACGTGTGCAGACATGGAAGTAGTTAAGGAAATAGAGCTTTTCTATTTCCACGTGAAGGTGTGACACGGGTGCTTCATGACAGGCACAAATTCGACGTGGGGTATCTTAATTTGTCGTTCGTCATTTGTTGGAAATTGACTCTCATTATAGTTGACGATGACGCAGAAGTTTAAACACTTTTAAACAATGTGCCATGTAGGAAGTCTAAGTCTAGGTTTTGCTTTTCATTTGTTGCTGTTTGTTTTTTTAAGCATTAGCAATGTATGCAGCGTTTAGCTCTCACGTATAGATTTATTGCTCATGAAGAGTAGTACTTTTTGTGATTTTTGAACAAAAGCAAAGTGATATGAAATAAGGTTTATGTGACGAGATGGCTAATTTCCACAAGATTGTAATACATAACTACAACACTCCTGTGCCTACCTCTTCGGAGATTACAGGCGTGATGTTACGTTTTTTTGTAATACATAATGTTTAAATAATCTGTTGTAATCGTTGGATATATCTCTTTTCTCATTTGGTATCTTTGTCTCAACACAGAAATAATCAGCTATATTTTTGTAGGCAATGAAGTATCGCTGACAAGTTAAATAATGCTTAAACATGATACCTTTAAACTAATTGGTGTAAGCAACGAAGTTAACACTAAAATAAATTATGAAGACGCAAAATGTAGCTGTAAAAACGTTCTATTTTGGATGAAGCCAGAGCGAGGTGAGAATCCCGGACTCGTAACAGAATCGGTGTCACTTTCAAGGCGCTAATGGTCTGGAATATGATCGCTGAAACGTTAAATGTAATTCCATTCCAAAAACACGCTACGACTGCGATCAGTCTCAGCGACAGTATCGTACTCGACGATGTTCACAGCGAAACCGTGAAACCAACTTTTTTAAAGTCCACACAGTGATGACTTCAAACGTTTAGAAATGATATTTGTCGTGGATTATGGAATAAACAATTATTGCGTAGGAGCTATATCAGTTTTTCCGGTTCTCTTTCTTTGTACAATAATTAAGAGTGACATTATTTAGTAATTTGCTATGTATTTTTAGATTGCAACGATTTGTCTGGGATTCCCATATTTTTTTTATATGAAGTGAACAGTCGAAAGTCCGGTTAATATACATGTATCATCAAAAATGATAATGAAATTATGTAGTTAGCTTTATATTGTGGCTACTCAGCACGTAAAATGTAGCATGTAGTTGTAAATGAAAGTTAGTCAATACTAAAAAGTATGCATGGCCACGACGTGACCGCAAGTCGTGGTCGCAGAGAACAAACGACTATCTTTACTATTTACAGCTATAGCTTTAACTCCCCGGTGAAGTAATTAGCCAGAAATCGGATTTCTTACTGAATTACAGAAAACAACAGCGGTGTAATTAGGGAGCGGCTGTCAAAATGGCGTGATTAATTACCACTCATCGTGCGCACGATCTCAATGATTAATTCTACACGTTAATGATAACAAGGTAACAACGTTTTAATATATTATAGGAATATATATAAATTTAAAAGCGCCCTTTGTAACATTAACAGCGTAATTGTAAATGGCTATAATTAATTCAGATCACCGCTTCGGGTGCAAATTGTAACGAAATGAATAATGTTCAAAAGTGATAAGATAAATGTTACTTACTGTGAGAATTGTGAAAAGTATGGTTATATAGCATTTCGTCACTTTTGTTAAGTTTTGTGAACGGAAACAGTATATACGCTAGTATATCGTACGCTATAGTCTGCCAACCCGCACTTGGCCATTGCGATAGACTACTGCATTAATCCTTTTCATTCTGTGCGGAATCTCGCATCCAATAGCGGAATGATAAAGAGTTGATGAGGAAACTCTATGCAAGAATATATAGGAAAACATTTGGTGACCCATTGATATATTCAGGATAGGCTGAATATACGTTGTATTGCAGATAGTTCCGGGTTACGTTCTTTATCAGAAACATATTAGACTGCTGATAATGTTATCAGTTCTGGATAAGAGAATTTTCGTTGTTACGTATGTATCAGTTTCCCCACGGCATTAACAATTTAGAACATCTTGGTGTGTAACTGGCTGTATCAAGTGATATTATTTTCGTCCAACTCATTTGCTATAATAGTGTGTTTGCTATAATAGTGTGTTTGCTATAATAGTGTGTTTGCTATAATAGTGTGTTTGCTATAATAATGTGTTTAATGCAGGGTCTGTATTGTTGTGTCCTAGTTTGAAAGTTTTGTGGGGTGGATATAATGAAATGCACAATGTTCCAACTTTAGCGATTTTTGTATTGAGTAATGCATCAATATATTACGCAAAACTACGAAATTCTTATAGTTATATTCATAAAACCGTACCCATTACCTAACTGTCATAAGCTACATAAACACAAACATTTTGCGTCACATCCGGTTTCGCATCCGCATCCATTTCCCGCGCTAAACAAAGCACAAACAAAATGGCGTCGCATTGTCCCCGAAATGGTGAAATCTAAGACGTGAGCCAACGGGACGCTGGCCGCCTTCCAAAATACACGAATAAGCATCCAGATTTTTGGAAAATAAGGCCTCTGCTGTTGATTCAACTTGTTTTGCCATTGGATTGAAGTTATTAAAGTACATTAAGGGCCGAATTCAATTTCTCTATTTCCTGTTTTCAAAGAACGATTACAATCAATGGATATGGCTGTTATATATGTTTATTATGCTTTCAACCCAAAGAAACGACGGCTTTGTAGGTACCTATATATTACTTCGTCTGAAGAATATGCTTTCTCTATTTGGTCCAAATTTTAAATAACTTGATATTTGTAGATATTTTTAAGAAGTGATTGCGAGTTATGAGATTAGGTTTCATCAAATATTTTCTTATGTACACTACTAGCAATGAACACTCATTTCCTTGGCATGTTCTTGGCACAGAGCAATCTATGACTTTATCTTCTTCAGTCTCGCTTTGCGTTCCGCATGCAGGAAAAAGTCTGTCGCCGGAAAACTTACGATAACGCTGATAAGTTTGAAGCGGCAAGATATTGCTGTAGTGGCAGACTAATGGAGGACGGAAGGGGTAGCGCGTCCGGGGACTGTAGTCCTGGGGGCCTCCAAACGTCTAGAAATACCCTTAATCAAATCCGAAACAAACCTTTTAAAACGTTCTTAGTACCTATGTAGGAGGTGGAAAGAGTTGGAGGTCTATGGATAAAAATAAGAACAACCTGTACCAGTAATTTATGTGATTTACAATTTTTGAATTAAAATTACTTCTACTGTTAATCTTTATATTGTCTTTAAAGGTTTGTAAAATACTATCAAGTTCTCAGACTGAGGGCCTAATCAGTTTTGTCACTCCGGCCTCTAACGGGCCTAATTCGTCACTATTGCAACTTTACACTCGTCAGTTTGTTACATTAACCGTTTTAGATCTAATAAATGTGTCAAAAATATTATGTTCATAAATAAATAAAAATGTTTCCGGGCATATTATGATGTTTTGATCACCTTTTGTCACTGTTATGATATACCCATTTGGAAACAATAACAGTCAACCTACACCATCAGCGAAATCATATTTTTTCCAAGATAATGATATTGTAGTATTTCAAATATCAATAATATATTTATACAAATTTGAATTCACTGATTTATCATAGGCGACACAATAAGAGCTATTGAAAGCTGATAATTGCCAGTTTCTCTAAATATCCTACTGCCCATAGATAAGAGGGATTTTAACCTCTCTTCGCGACCTTATTACTCTCAGGTTGTATAAAGAGATAACAACTTGTATGTGCATGCTTTAACTTTCTCATACGTACATCATCCCAGACCTTAAGACGCGATCACTATTCTGTTGAAACCCTAACAAGGCTGAGTATGGTCTCGGCGACAACGCGTCGAAATCGGATTATTTCGAGATAGGATCGGGTCTACTCGTTATTCAATTGAGATCCGAATCTATTTTGTTATGAGCGCAGATAGCTATTAAAGTTTTTTGAACCTTCCTCGGTTTCTTTCGTACAAACCAGTTGCAATAGCATTTTGTGGGTGTGCACTGCCCGGTGTCATACAGATAAGAGAAGTGTTATGGGCCGGCCATACCAAACTGGCCTTGGGACACTCTAAACAAAACAGTATTGGTCCACATTGGTGATGATTTGTCTTTGTGGTCTTTAATTAATTCAAGGCAACATATTGGTTTTTTTGGTGATCCAGTCCGCAGAAGATAGTGTTTACTTACCAGCGAATAGTTCCTCTGATGCATAGGAGATCTGTGTGGATCAAAATCCAGTAATTTGACCTGGTGATAAAAACGATGAAAAAAGTTGTCAAGTACGTATAAGTTAACTAGTGAGACATGGCATGTACTACATTCCTCTGCCTACCTCTTCGGGGATGTTCAGCCGTGATGTTGTTTTATCAATTGCCGCTTTCTGATTATAATAGTACATACCTGACCGTACATGGATGTAGCAAAAAGTTGAAAAAAGCTTTACGGAGTTTGACAAAACGATACAAGAATAACACTTGGCGAAGAGGCTGACAAGTGGATAGAGATTTCTCTTCGCTATAGACAGTACTAACATTAGAGAAATTGCCAATTTTTTATCAGCTTTGAACAGAAGATTTTTAAGAAATTGCGTTTGTAAAAAAATATATATATATTAAGGTTTACATATTTAAAGTCGTCATCGGGGAACAAACTATGATTGAGTCAGAAGTTTCTGAAATCGAAGTATGAGAAGAGTATAATGAATGTAGAAGAAGCATGGCAGGTCTGTAAGGATAGCGATAATTGACACTCAGTGCACTCTGAATACCCCGTAAGGTACCTGGCGTGATGGTACAACAATGTTAATTTTAAATTTAAATAGTATTTTTAGGGCTTCAGGTATCAGTAGTTGGTGCAAGACAATAAAATGTAATAAGATAGCAACAGCAAGTTAGTTTCCTGAAATTACGTAACTAAACGCTGTATATTATCCTTTTGGCAATGTTCTTTGAGAGATAGTATCTTTATTGCTCTCGTAGCGAGCTATCATGATCTTCAGTAGTACCTATTACTTAGTATTCGTTTCATTGCTAAGCTACATATAAAAAGCACCTGTGGCTAATATGTTAAAACAATGTAATTGTAAATTATTAAAATTACCAAATCAGTTATTATAAAATGTTTAAGTTTAATGCTTTTATTTAAGTGTTAGTGTTTTACATATTAATTTAAAAATATATTCTGAATACACATGTATGTATATTTTTAGGATTATTTTAAATAAAAATCAAATGTTCTTAAGTGAGTTAAATATAGAGATCTAAATAACTGCCTGCATTGTTATAAATGCTTACGCTTACGATCTAAATATCTGCCTGCATTGTTATAAACAACAGTTATAAACGCTTACGTTTTTACAAGTAAATGATTTGATTTTTGCAATGTGAAGTGTCGTTGAACTTATCATTGAATTTATTTAAATTCAATAAATAATTCTTATTAAATCGACACGAAAATAAATTGTTGAAAAAATTGTTATTATTATGGGTGACTCGTTTAAATAACTCTATTCAGGTGTAATTGTATATTACCGGAATGTACAAAGTTGGAAATATAAATGGGTACTTTCTTCCCATTTACACGTTAAAATAACCATTTTCGCGCCAAAAAAAGAGGTAATAGCGGGCAAGATATAAAGCGCGAGGTAATACGTGAAAATAAAACCGTTTGTGTGTCACAAGGCTTATCTACTATCTTAATGTGCGCTGGGGAGCGCGACCCGATGCTGTGGATAGCGGGCCGTAGATTAAGTAACGAAAGTAGGACGCCTGTAAAGCCCTTTGTTTCAATCCTTTAAGGTATTTACAGTGATGCGTATAATTATGTTGTAATTTTTTTAAAACGTAACATAACGTAACACACCCGTAATCCCCGAAGAGGTAGGCCGAGGAGAGTAGTACACTCCCACGATTCACCAGTTACGTTTACGTCCCATTTTGGAATAGGTGGTGAGTCTATTGCCATACACCGGCCATAAATCCAGACTCCGACCCATTACTAGAAGTCATAATTAAAAAAAAAATCCAATAGCACTCGACCCGGGGTTTGAACCCAGTACCTCACGATCGGCAGTCACGCTTGTGTAAATCCAATGTATAGTATACCGTTAACCGTTAGTTTTATCAGTTAATGATACTTTTCGACTTAATGCATTTGTCATATTCCATTTGATCTTAATTTTTATTAGACAGTTTTGTATCAAACATTTTACGCCTTTTGGATGCGCTGTTTTGTCTAATGTTATTCCATAAGATAAAGTTGCAATGCTTCGTGTCTTGGTGTATTACTGTACCGTAGCCTGTTCTTACAAGTATCTCTGTCTGTCCACTCGCACACAATAGAGCAAGCACTGCCGTCTAGCAGTAGAAAGTTGGAGTTTTCGTCATCGAACCCTCTATTCCAGTATAGATTGACCCACGACATGACATGAGTAAGTCGATATTCTTAGTTATAAAAGAATCAGGCGCGTGTCATTTTATTCCTTTTGGTTAAGTCGAACAGATTAATATAAAATCTTTTTCGTTTTTCTGACTCTTCTATATTATACTCAAGTCTACCAGGCGCGACTTATTTTACTCCTTTTGGTAAAATCTAACAGCTTAACGTAATATTTGTGACGTGGCTGCCATGTTAATCGTGTTGGTTTGCAAACGTGACTTCCAATCGAGAGGTCCTGGGTTTAAATTCGGGGTCGGGTACTATTGGATTTTTCTAAAAATTAGACTTTCTAGTAGTGGCTCTGAATCTGGACTTGAGCTTCGTGTATGGCAATAAACTCACCGCCTATTCCATAATAGAA
>DWEG01000184.1:0-12662 GCA_018245845.1 Apyrrothrix hygieia | reverse complement strand
TTATTGGACGGGTAAAATATTCCACACGGCTCTGGCATACCTCGGTAGACGGATTTTCTCATGTTTAGTTACTGGTTGAGACTAGCTATTTAAATCTTATCAACTATAAAAGGAAAGCACTATCTACATTATAGTATTTGGCTTCTTCAGACTTTGCGACCATTAATACTTTAGTTACCAAATTTTTTACACACGGTATGATAATATTTGTTTTAATTTCTTGCCTATAAAATATAACAACATTGTGAACAGCAAGGACCACAGATCGAAATTCGTAGCAGCAGGAAGAAAACATTATAACCGTACTTAGAACGAGATCCGTTACGTTCCAATTCTAACTGTAAGCTCCATTAATCTCGCTACAATCCACCACTTAGGGGTGCGTGACGTCATGTATTGGTGCGTCCGTCAGCTCTGCGCGGCGTCATTTAATGGTCTGTCAGCCATCCCGCCGACGGAGCCGGATTAATGAAGGCAGCGCTAAGTGCCTAGTTTATATTTAGAGCGGCTATCAGCACCGCGATGAAATTTACACGACTCACGTGTTTAAATGTTAAACTGTTGCTTTGATACACGCTGCAGCTGCCTCGCAATGCGAAATCTATTGATAGCTTATGGTTGCTATCTTAGATAAAAAGAATTAATTTCGCATTTTCCACATTAGGAATTAGCTATTGTAACGTTCTATTACTGTACTAGCTCAAACCGCATACAACCTTATCCAGAAATCTTTCAGGAATAATAATTAAATGACTGAAGCCAATTGTATCTTTGCTAAAGAAACACAACATATAATACGTAACAAAATCGTATTGTGTATTTCTTAAATTATGCTCACTAATTAATTAAACCTAATACTGGTTTAATTTACAAATAACATACGATCTTTGCGGTGCTGTTCAAGATATCAGTCGGGGACCGATTGTTTAATCTTGGAATGTCTCTTGTTTTAATGACGACTGTATATCACAGTTAATAAATCAAAACAATGCTCGGATGCTCATCAAAAAACCAGATATTCATGTGCTTAAAGACATTAAGGACTATGAAAGACTGATGTACATATGTGTGTGCTTAAGAAGAGTACAGTACAATAGTCGCTTCCACAGTATTGGGCTGTTTTTTATTATACGCCAACATTTAAATGCCGCCAACATACATACCCCGCTCACCCTTAAATCTTCTTGAATGCGTTAATCACGGATATCGTGAGTTCAATAACAATATTTTATAATGTAAATATAATTAAAAACGGTCGTACACCCGCGCGGCCACAATGGAGCTGTCGAAAATAATTCGCGGTGGCCACCAAGTCGACCGATTATTCACACCAGTGACAAATGGTGGTGCCCGCTTGAATATTTCGATTATATTTCACGGATTTTCGATCTCTAAAATAACGTGCGTATATCGACCGGGGGGTTATTTCGAGATACCTCTGCGCGTTCATCATTTTATTTCGGCTCTCACAGTGATTCTCATTATTTACGCAATGTTACATTACGATTAGTTGTTGAATGTTCTTATTTCAAATATTTCTTTCGTTGAATTATTTCTTGGGTCAGCTTCGATATTTAAATATATGGTTTATGGGAAAATATCCGTAATATTCAGTTGATTAAACTAACTTCAAGAGTTTGAATGAGTTGAGCAATGTGTGGAATATTTTTTCCTGAGTGCAAGCTAAATCGGCCGCTGTCCCCAAAAAGCTGGATCCTTTGTGGCATAAATTATTTCGTAAATTATTTTTTATGTGAAACTAATATTACCACATGATTACAAAACGCCGTTACGGCTCACAGACTACTGACATCAATTTTGATTAATGCCGTAGGAATAGGATAGTGAAATATGCGTCCTGAGACCTACTGAGGACCCCATTCCTATAGTCAACCTTATACCCTGATGATAAAATGACAACCTTTTTTAAAAATAGAAGTGATAAAGTTTTAGAAACTTTGACACCCATACACATATATGTATGCATATATATCAACAATAGGCACACATGCTGCTTCATGTAAGTCATTAATTCTACACAAATTCTGTGTTTATTTGCACAAAATATGTTTGGAATATTACGTGACAAGTAACCGGTTCAGTTTATAACCTATTAAAACTATATAACACAGCCGAATTTTTGACAAAATCTTGGCAAATCGTAGCATACATCTAAACATATCAAGTTTCACTCTGTAAATTCTTAGTGAATAATGTATAAAAGATTAAGATCTCTATCTTTATCTATCTATTCTATTATCATCAGTCTTAGGCTGTACCTACTTGTTGCCATAAAAAGTAACGATAGGCAATTGAATATATTTGTAGTGAATTGATTGAAAAGATACGGAACATACATTTTTAAAATAGATAAATTAAGGTTTCGTGTTGATGGAAATTTTGTTTTCTCTATTTTATCTAATTAAGATTAAACGGTTTTAATCGACGATACACATTTTATAAATTGATTTGAAGTTTATTAGCTCGTTCGTATAATTCACACTTAAGCTACAAAATTGACAACTGTACTAAGTTACGTTTTTCGAGAACGTACTTTTGGTTTCTGGTTTATAAAGACGTTTCGTTGTTCTGCAATAGATCCGCGCCACGCATTGACGCATCAAAGAACGGCAGCCATTTTATATACTTATAAAGAATGTATGTATTTAAATACAGTAGGAACTCACGTTAAGAAGGCCAACGCCTATGGCATCCTTCTACAAAATAGGCATTTAATGTAACATACGTATAATGAAATGGTCTGTATTTTTATAGTTCGTAATAAATCAGACCGGTACATTAAAAAGCCATTAATATATGTATAACTCATGAATACAGAATTAATATTGTATTTTATTGGATAAATAATAGCCTGGACGATTTTATTACGTAAACGGGTAGGCATTTTTATATCGATTGATAAGAAACGTTATGATATTAGGCATCCTAACTAATTCCTCGGGACTGACAACGGCTGCCACTGATTTATAGGTATATATGTATATCTTCTTCTATTAGGAGAAGTTGCGTTCACCTCGTTACTTTTTTCATGAAATAACTCGTAACACGGATGTTGAGTGTTTTGAAGTGGGTTTTTTCTTTCTTCGTTCCTGGCGTTCGATTTCATTTCGAGTATTTCTGGTCATACGAAGTTATGTCCGATTTAAGCAAAAATATCTTTTCACTGCAATGGAGAAAAAACATTGTGAAGAAACCTGGATGTTTTGGGTTTTAATAATATTTTGTTGTATATGAAGCTCTAGCACCTGCATCCCGGAACAATTATAATGTTGGAACTGTGCAGTTTAACTGCTAAAATCCTACGTATGCCTTGTACATTTGTAATTCAATCCACTGAGCATAATACCTTCTACAAAGTGCAATCAATCAAACTCTGGCTTTTCTTATGCTCACTTCCAATTGAATACTATTAAACATTACTCTTAGATTGGCAATACCTCACTCGTCACAAATGTATAGATTTTTTATTGCGTAGGCGCAACGAATATATTACAGGACGATACCTATATAATATGGTTTACTTTGTTATATACATTCCGAAATAAACACCGTCAAAATCATTTCATCTCATTATAAAATCTCCAGTCATTTACATTTTCAAGTCCCGTCATACAAGCATTGCGTCGATCCCCTTGGGTTCTAATACTAACATTTTGTATTTTAGAAATTACGAAGCCACGCAAACGCTATTGGCACACTGTACAAATTGCTCTTAAATCTTAATAAGCTTGAAATACCACGCAAAAATGTCACTAGCTCACAGAAAATTGTCTTCGAGACATTGCAGCACGCTGTGATGGACACCTATCAAATTAACATGAATTAATTAAAAGACTATGTCATGTTATAATGGATATTTCTAAGATGATTGAGTGTAGTACTACTACGTCGATTTGTGGACGGCTTTTGATCAAAATCGAACACAAATGATAAATGTAATCCATTGCGGGCGAAGTGAGGTGAGTTTTGTTGTAAGTGGGAAGTATGCATCAATGGATGCGCACCGAAGATACGGTGTTGTGAATGATGATGGGATGAGAACGCTAATTACGGGTCTATGGAGCGCGCAGGGTGTGGCATTCCGCTGGGACGTTGAACTAGATCGTAGACCTTGTAATGATATAGAAAGATTATATTAAAATAATTTTTTGTTCTTTCTGTATTAAGAATATAGCGTCGCCTCTTCTTGAGATATAACACTATGATGATAATTTCGGATTGTTGTCCACTTCATTTTAATCAATACTAAAAATATTTACACAAAAACCTATATACACAACAGCCAACTGAAGTAATCATTCGGATGTGTTTTTTCCAGACAAACGAACCCTTTGCGCGGCAGCGCGATACCCTGATCGCTGCGTCAGGCACGATGTCTTTTCACCGCCATTTCTCTCAAGTGAAAAATAGAGCCGTGTCTAAACCATCTCAGATCTATGGTCACTCTAAATGATGCACAGTATCATGATGTGAGGCGCAAATATGTTACCTATCTGCGCGCTCCCTTTAAGAGACAATCACGTTCTGTGAATAGGTATTTCTATTTTAGCACGGTTATGAGACATACACATTTTAAATGTCGATAGTCATTTTCATATTTCCAATTCTATCGGTTTGTATAAGTTCATTATCATCATCAACAACCCTTGTTTGACGCACTGTTGAAAATGTATCACATCTCAGAATTTTTAAGAACACGCTGGCCATATGCTGGCTGCCTTGAAGGAC
Source organism: Apyrrothrix hygieia (assembly GCA_018245845.1). Classification (NCBI taxonomy): domain Eukaryota; kingdom Metazoa; phylum Arthropoda; class Insecta; order Lepidoptera; family Hesperiidae; genus Apyrrothrix; species Apyrrothrix hygieia. The sequence goes on along the minus strand of DWEG01000184.1, from coordinate 7,913 downwards.
ATGACGTAAAACTACAAGTAGGTTATCTTTCGATGTATTGTTAGCCGTTATAGCAAGTGTTATTTAATCTTAGTAAACGCACAAATAAACTGAGATGCTAGGATTTCAAGTCGAAACCATTGTGGTGGAAGTGGGAACTGAAACTCTAACATCGGGCTGAACGATATACATATATATAAAGACATATATATACATTGCTTCTTGCGAACGTGATGACCAATGAAGGTCATGATTCAAAAGTGCAATCGAAAACGAACGCACGCGATTTAACGGGAAAAACTCTAAGATGTACATTTGCTGCTTCGACAAACAATAAATGCTCGGGGCTTACAATTATAACAACTTCATCAGAGTTTGATACGAATGAATCAGATAAAACAAATTTATCATAATACCAATTTGTATTATTACAAATCTATTACAGACCTTATTAATTATAATATTAGAATGAATTTTATTATATAGGTACTATAAATGTATGTAGTATATATACATATGTACTTTTTGTACACGTGTTAACAAAAAATTATAATCAAATAGACAAATACGTAACGCAAAAAAGTAAAGTAATAATTATATCAATCAGCCTAAAAGCAATCATGCCGGGAAATTGTACTCAAAATTTTCATAGTCTCATATACATATTTGTTCGATTTATAAATGCGATTGGGTTCCCTACAATATATTAGCAATCAAACTGTCCTCTCAAAAACCAAAAATTACATTCAGAATCACTCTCATCAGTACCTTTATTTCATCGTGTTTTTTAGGTATAGCCAGACTAGTTTCGAACCTATTCGATCCGGCCTCAGTGCGATCGGCGAAAGCTCATGAAGAACTTTGGATGATTCCTCAATTAGTTGGGCGATATTGTAAAAAACGTACGTGAGTTAAGCCGGTAGATAATTTAATACGCGTATTTATATTGTGTTATATATGTAGCCACGTATAAGCTGTTTCGATAGCGACGCTAATTCGCTTAATAAATCATACGAGATGTTTGCACACGTCGATTGTGGTACATAAAGCAATATATTATCTGTTATCGGAGTTCCCGTTATGTGATGGACAGAATGTATATACATACTTACAGATTGAATAGCGTGTTTTTTAAATTCATTGTCTTTAATCAGTAGTAATGTTCGTTTGATTAGATTGAATGGAAAGATCGAGAAGTCTTCGCTAAGTTATCGCGGCTAGATGTGTTCTCTCGTTAAAAATGGTTTTTTATTTTTATATAGAAGTTGTTGGTCCTGATGGCCTTGACATTTGTAGCGAATGGAATTGGCGAGTCGAGCCGGGTCATGGGTGATACTGGAGAGGGATGGTAGCTGGGGATCCCGTCCTCTTAGAAAAAACAGACATAATAATGAATTATCTAGGAATGATCTTGTGTATGAACTACCTTGCTAAAGATACGCCTGTATTTTTCATAAAAAGTTTTATTTTCTGCTTGGCTTGATAGATCACGCTGAGTAATTGAATAACGGAACAACACGAACGGGGTTAATTAAGGATATTATAGGTTACACACGGCCGCCATAAAGAAGAGGCGTTAAGTTATCGAGGCTTTCAACAACACTCGCCAGAGGTCGTTTTATCAACTAACCACGTTGTGGCATTTACTTCGATCGACTAATTTCATTTTACTTCCCGTTCAATCCTTGAAATGTAGTTCGTACTAAGATATTCGTATTCGTTCGTACTAAGCAGTGTACAAAACACTTTTGTGGATCGCATTATTCATACATTACACGATCGAAGACGGTTATTACATACAAATGTACCTATTACATTCAAATAATGATTCGGTAACAAAAAACAGTATTATTTTCAATACAAATAAAACTTTAAGTTTTAAAATAACTTCACTTAGAAGAACAATATCAGTTTTTGCGGGGCTTAAGTCAGCCGTGTCGTCGCAAAAAGCAAATTACGTTCAGGAGCTGGCTTAAAATGGAGTTTTTTTTTTATCGCCATCGGATTTGAACAAATGATTACAAATGCTATAGACGGATAAATAGCTATGCGAATAAAGGTATTGTATCAATACACCGGTTATTTCAACTAAAAGTGACTTGGACAAAGACGACTTAATTTCTTATTACTTTCAAACAAACGTGACATTAGGCCTGTAATCCTCAAAGAGGTAGATAGAAGAGTATAGTATACTCCCGCGTTTCAGCAGCTATGCTTTCGTCCCGTCATGGAATAGATGGTGAGCCTATTGCCATACACTGGGCACAAATCCAGATTTAGAGCCACTACTAGAAATTTCAATTAGAAAATCTAAGTTACAAAAATCCAATATTACCTTACCCGGGAATCAACTTCAGGACCTCCCAATCAGTAGTCGCGCTTGCACCACTCGACCATCAAGACAGGCAAAGTTCTTATTATATTCATACAATTTATAAGTTTCCATTTAGTTTATTAGCCCTTTGTTTTACCGTGTTCATCTTGATTTCATGTCTTATAATGCATTTAGGCATAATTATGAAGTAAAAAGTGTATAAGGTGGGTAACTAGTTCTAATTCGTATAAAAATAGCTAAATAATTGTCTTTAATGAAAAGATATAGAATAATTACGTTTTTACAGTTCGGAAATTCGATGTTATAAAAAAATGAATTATTTATACAACGGCCGCTAATATACTATTTATATTTAGTTTCGAAATACTAAGGTATTATGATATTTATATTCACGTGCAATAAGTATAAACAATTTGGAACATACATAAGTAGACAAGTCGTTGAGTGACAGATTATTACGCCCGGCTCACATTATTTCACTGTCATCGGCCATCATCTGCATGTTTCTGACCTTGTGTTCGGATCTTTTTGTGCTACAAAAAGCTTAACAACCGCACAATGAGAATCTGCCGTTCTGCTATTCATGTTAAGGCCACGCTGCGTCGACATTAATATTTTAAAAACCTAATTGCCTATTGTCCATCTCCGGGAACCGATCGCATTACCATTCACTCCTCGGTCTTGCGGTCACTGAAATTGTAATAAGGAAAAAAATTCTTATTTTTCAAATATGACAGGAATTGGAACGAGGCTCAGAGTACTCTCTTATAATAACAGATGGCGTTGTTTACTTTTAGAATTACTACTTATTTGCACAATGTTTCACACTCATTCATTAGAGCACAACAACATTAATGTTCTATAGACGATCTTATTTCATGTATGAGCTGTATTTTCGGTTTCAGTTAGACCAATATACCAAGTTCGTATTCAAAAAGATGAGTGTATGCAATAAGGATACGCGATACTTTACAACAAGGCCATTACTAAATCTTCTAAAGACGCTTCATGAGTCATTTGGACCATTGCTTACTCCTATGAGCTGATGTTTCAAAATCTTCCCTCTTTATCAGCTTTTACTATAAAAAAAGCTTAAGTTCTATAAGGATTTGAGCATCGGCCCCAAAAAGGACGGTTGAAATGCGATTGTATACAACTGAGATGCGCACGTCTAGATGGACATGCGGAATGACAAGAAAGGATAAGGTTAGCAACGATTACATCAGGGTCAGTGGAAAGCAGCGGCACTGACTGGAAGGTATTTAGACGTTTTATCAGGAGTGATGCAAATCATATAATAAAACGTATGTTGAAAGAGAATGCTGATTAATAAAAGAGTAGAGGCTTACAAAAGAAATCTTGGATGAATTCCAATGACGACAAGATTAAAAATAATGTGTATATTGAGACGACGACAAATGAAATGGTAGAGTAATGAAAGACAAAACACATTGCTCAGAGAACAGAACGGAAAAGTAATGAGCATAAGTATTTCTTCAAGCTTCATAATACCTATTTTATAGTTTATTTTTTAGTTTTTGCATTGCCGTGTGTCTTTTGTATAGGTTTTTCAATTATGTTTTTAATCCTGACCTTTTCGACCTGACCTAATATTTTGTAATACGTTCTTCCCTTATATAATTTCTAATAAAATTGCAAATTACGAGGGTGATGTTAATCGTTTTTATAATTTGAATAAATCGATATTTATAACGCAATTAAGAGCAAATGTCCAGTGAAAATATTATAAACAAATAATTATTATTACAAGAATGATTACCGTCGCCCTGTGATTTTCATGCGAGTTTCTGAATTGTAATTAAATTTTCCTATAAAATCGCAGATCACTACTATGTTGGTTATTTAATGGTGACGTTAAGCGTTCTCATCAGCGTTCCGTTCATTATGAATAGTTAATGAACGTAACATCACGTAATATCACGTGCATCATTATCGTGATGCAAAGTGAATGAGTAAAATTGGAAAACTGTTTATCGGTAACATTTACTTTTAATAACTCGACTGCCTAGTTGGTCGAGTGGTTGCAAGCGCGGCTGCCGATCGAGATATCCCGGGTTCAAATCCCGGGTCGGGTACTATTGGATTTTACTAACTCGATATGTCTAGTCTGAATTTTTGCCCGATTCATACCTATTGACTCACCACCTATTCCATCATGGGACGTAAACGTAACTGTTGAAATGTGGAAGTGTACTACACTCCTCTGCCTGCATCTTCGGGAATTACAGGCGTGATGTTACGTACGTTTTTGTTCTCTTTTAACTGTCTGCATTTTTTCCTTATATTAAAGTCCTGGGCAAGCGAACCTATCAGCAATGATAGTTATAGTTGTCAAAATACTATTAGTTAATATTATTGGATAATAGCACGGCCGCAATGGGACTGATAGTGGCATTTGCTGATTAAAATTATAAGTATGATTGTTTTTAAGTCAACGTGTAGATAAAGTGCCTGATGATTCTGTAAGGAGCTCTACGTCCAACGGTTGCACAATAAAACATTTGTAAATGATGACTGAGAACTAAAAGCGTTACAATATCTATACATTTCTCTTTTTCGTGACCCTTTTTATTGTTCCACTTTGTCTCCTCTTAGAATGAGAGGGTTAAGGTAATAGTCTACCACGCTCGAGAATTGCGGATTAGCAAACTTCACACGCCTTCGAAAAGTTTTTTATATAAACTTTAAGGTGTGCATGTCTCCTCGAGATGTTTCAAACCCTGACGCGCACCTCTTTAGAAAATGTGCGTTTTAAGATTAAATATCACTTGCTATAACGGCGAAGGAAAATATAGAGATAAAACAATATATATAAGAAACCAAAACAATATCATAACTCCTGTTTAATAGCAATTTTGATGATTTTACGTTAATTAACTTTGTTAATTAACAAATTAACTAATTGGAGAACACATCTTTCAAATAAATTCACGACATCAAGTCAGATACCGTATTCGTATATCAAAACCTGTTTAATTATTAAATAGACCGATACTTTAACCATCACAATTCGTCAATGTGTTTCTGAAGCTCACACTGTGTTATGTTTGCGGGATGAAGGCTACCACGCAAGACGATGATTATAGGAATTAGGAAGATTACAGTCGGAGGCTGACGCGGCGCGGCAAATAAGGGTATCTTCATTACATTTCCTCCTGTCTCGAATTATACGAGGATCACAAGAGATTATGTAATATATAATCCATATGTACATAACATAACATTGTAGAAGATTACCTAGCAAACTTCAGAAGTCCTAAATTGGTATCGTAAAACACGTACGTTTATTACTTGTAATAAGAAATAATAACACTTCCTCATTTGAGCGGTGTAACTAAACAATTAATTATTTAGTCAATCCGTTAATGCGTAATAAATTTCATCAGAATGAAAATCCGCGCTTGGATTATATACCAGAGTTTGCGTTACTTATGCACTCTGGGAGGAGGATAAAAGTGTTTTTGAGAATTATGATGAACCTCCTTTATCTGTTGAAAATAATGTATTATCTTTTACATGTTCATGCTTATACAGAAAACTATAAATACGATACAAGATTGAGAAATCATCTTCTTTAACTGTCAATTAACTTCATTAATTGTTTGAGCAACGTTCACAGGCAGTTTTTCTAATCAAGTGGTCCAGCGCAGTCTCGTTCTAACTACGCGAATATATACTCCTGGCTGCGCTGATAAAAAGTAATTATTATATGGAAACGCCAACCAGATAGTCAGAAACGGGTGGATAGTAAAAAGCCCAGTGTGATGAACCTACTATCCGTAATAAACTCGTTACTAGATGATTCAAGAGATTATGTGTACATATCGGATATTAAAGATATTTATAGTCGGCACCTAGCCTACGTAGTACATGGAAAACAGTAGGTACTGTGTTTTATACATATATGAGATAGATTACTGCTCATCCAACATAATATTATATATTTCTAATGTTCGCTCGCTATATATTAAGAGATAAGAACAATTATGTACATTTGTATTGAAAGTGTAATAATTAAATATCTTGCGTTCTTACTAGGAATTTAATAATATTTCAGCACAAATATCATTTTTTGGGTTCATTTTATATTAAGTCAGTTATTTTACCATAATCAACGTAAGCAGAGAAACGTATGGACAAAAATTCGAAAACAAAGTGTAATGAATTCTATTTATATTATATTCGGAGTTGAGAATAAATTGTAGTAAATAAATACACAAATAATTTCTAGCTGTGCCTCGGAGTTTAGATTTGTGCCTGGTGTACGGCAATAGACTCACAATCTATTCCACGATGGCGCGTAAACGTAACTGGTGAAACGTGATAGAGTACTACACTTTTCTGCCTGCCTCTTCAGGGATTACAAGCGTATGGTTACTTTTTTATGTGTCTTATTTTCATCAAGTAGGCTTTAGTTTTGTATATTTATAATTATATTACGTGGTATTCAGTAAATTAACGCACACAAATGTGACATACACTTGCATAATACTACTGATCTCCTTGAACTACGGCAACGGCAACGGATCCAGCTTTTATCGAGTCATGCCTTATAGAGAAAAGATTGTAAGTGCATTTTAATAAAGATAATTCCTTTTTTGCTATGCACTCGACTTGTCGCGAGCCTGCGCTCATTATTAATATAATTTGTTCAACAATTATGTACTTGGGCGTCGGGGATTATAATTGAATTACCTTAAAATTATTATTAATAAGCAATTTTTGAACTAAGCTGATCTTAACCATTAAGCGCCCTCATCGTGTATGTTCTTACGTGGATGTTATTCGACTGGATTGTTGGTCTAATTGGTAATGGCCCTACTGAACCGGGAGTCGTAGGTTCAATGACCAATCCAGGACAGATGTTTGTATTATGAGCAGGAGTATTTATTCTGTGTCTGGTTGTAAAATAATCTAAACACGTGTAAATTTAGACATTCATATATCTATCAACTATAATACAGTTTTTACAGCTCAGAAATAAGTTACACTGACGTAATATACGTAGAACATATGACAAAATTCTAAATTTGGTTAAATATAAATGATTTTGGTAAAAGTAGCAGCTGTTAGCTAAACAAAAATATTATTTTTATATCTATTGCAAGTTCTTTAAAGCTACTCTAATAGCACTTAGAGTCTCTTACAGCACTTAACCTGTGGACTATAAAAGTTTACTTTCTAGAATATTCAATACAGGCTCTGGCAACACCCACGTCCTTTTTGTGATTTAAACTGTTAATTACAACAACATTATAAATATAATCACCAGTTAATAGAACAAACCGGGTAGATCGCAAAATTGCGTGTTTCACAAAATTTCGCGCGTCATACCGTGGGCCGGACTAATGTACGCCATTTACAACATCTAGCAATTTATATGGAGAAATTTTCACATTTGCCTATAATTCACCTATAATTACTACATGTCCTTTACGACAGGTATATTATATACAATCTTAATTAGGTATTCATATCATAACGCAAACTAAAAAACTTAATATTGCGCCTGTAATCCCCGAAGCGGTAGGCAGAGGAGTGTAGTACACTCCCACGTTTCACCAGTTACGTTTACGTC
>DWEG01000183.1:0-12671 GCA_018245845.1 Apyrrothrix hygieia | reverse complement strand
AGTACTATTGGATTTTACTAAAATTAGAATTTCTAGTAGTGGTTTGGAATTTGTATTTGAGTTCGGTCTACGACAATCAATACACTCACCAACTATTCCATAATGCGACGTAAACGTAACTGATGAACCGTGGGAGAGTACTGCACTCGTCTGCCTAATTCTTCGGGGATTACAGGCGTGAAATACGTTACGTTAATACAAAAGAAACAGCCTGTAATTAACTACAAGTGTCAGACACTTGATTAAGGACCTAATGAAGAGCAGCCGAAAATAAAGAGTTCGGTGGAGGAAGAGTAATCATGAAAACGAATGATCGATTACCCTCGGGTAATATGTACGTCTGTTAGTAGTTACGTAGCGAATAGCGATACATTCGAGCATTCGATACATGACCGAATTCCAATTTCACGTTTGGGCCAACTGCGATACGAATTATCGGTTCGTTCGTTCATTCTCATCCGGTTGCTAGAACGTAACTAGTTTCGTTTCGAACGACAGCTGTCTGAATTGGTTTTTCTTATAAACATACATAGATATGGAGTAATACTTTCATTGAGTGTTAAAATGTTAGTATATTCTGTTATCAGATTAAAAAATGTAACTAAAATTGAATGCCAAAGTATTGCCCAATTGTTCAATATTAGGGCTCTGAAAATTTTCAAGGGAGGAAACGATACGGCAGAGGATAATGAGAAACTTGTAATATAAAATTAAGTAGATATCGTATAAAAAAGTAGAGATACGGAAAAAATAAAAAAACACCTATCATTACGAAGAAATAATAAATAATAAAATAATAAAAATCTTTTCTTCCTATAAGAATATGAAACGACGAGAGAAGAGCAAGGCGGAGTGCTTAAGACTATTGTGCGAATAATATGGGAGTTATTTTATAAAACGGAAATGAATAAGCTTTAATTATAACGTATAAATGTAGAAGGAAGTGAAGGAGATAGGCACGCTTCATACGATATGTGGATAGGATAGGGTAGGGTGCGGTAGGGTAGGGTAAAATTAGGTTATACTAGGGTAGGATGAAAGTAAGATAGGCTAAGATTAAGATAAGATAGGATTAATAACAATATCAACTTACATCCATGTCAACCTGGCCCACACCTGTAGAGCGACGCTTGGGCCGGCGGCGGCGCTGGATCACATTGAGTGCGGCCTGCGTGCTGGCCGGCGAAGAGTTGCTAGGTGACTTGCTCTCTGAACTGCTCTCCCTTTCCTTCTCCTCCTCGCCTACATCACAGTATTTTATTAAACCTCATATGTAACCGTAGAAGTAACGACATTCATTTGAAACAAATCAATGAGAGACGTTCAATGTATGTAACAGCCATAAAAATTCCTTATATGAGATTCATTGGAAATTCTATCAAAGTATGCATCATAAATAACATGTAAGTTCAATAACTATTTAAATAAAACATACAACAGTTTTTCCTAGAAACGCCCTAAATTCATTTAGTGACTCTGTATACCCAGTCTCGGGGCGAATAATACACGCAGCTTATGATAATGTAACTGAATACTAGGCCTTATGTTAATGTTTTCTATCTAAGGTCATCAAGGGAAAAGATTTGTTTATTAGACAGTAAACTAACACACCAACCAAGGTTCGAAATTTGTTTTCTAAAATATCTAATACGTTTTCTAAAACACATCACTTCCCGAACATTGTGTGATCTATTTGACTCTACTTGAACTTCGGAGAGACCATAACCAATGTTAATAAAATATTATATTTTTGGCCGGTAGCACAGTAACTGTTTCAGTGTTTATATGCAATCGAAAATAACAAAAAATTTTGTTGTTCTCGCAGTTCGTAGTTCTGAACCAAAAGGAGAAGTTTAAAATGATACCGACCGGAGCGTATATCTTCCTTTGTGGCAGCGCTGACGATGTTGTTAGTGGCAGTAGCCGTGGCGATGGCGGTGGTGTTGGCGGTGGTAGTGGTGGTTGTGGTGGCGGTGGTATTGTTGGCGGCGGGCGCACGCCGCAGTGGCAGCGTCACCGTCGCCTCGGCAGCTGCGCGCGGTGTCGACCGATCCGCGTCCTCCAGCTCAAACTGTGCAGCGCAACACTCGTTTACCATCAATCCCAAACAAACGTCTCAATAGTAAGACACAGCGCTAGAATAAAAGATTTGCATTAGTTACCATATAGTTTTGATGTGTCCTATTCAAGGTAAGCTATAAGAAATTGAACACAATTAATTTATTAATTCAAAGCAAAGCAAATCGACTAACACAATATATTGTTTGAGTTATTTCATAGCACCTACAATTATAGCTAATGTAGTGAAAAGAGATAAAATATAGTCAGCGGAAATTGAAAGTTCGTAAATCATACGAAACGAAAATGTTTGGACGCTGCTGTGACGACAATCCTAAAATGTTATACGGCGGTATAATAATTTAAGCTAATACAAAAACCAGACAAATATTTTACATTAAAAAATAGCATGGAATCGTTTCCCAACTACCTGCTAATAATACTATTACGAAACAGTTAGCGAAACGTATTAATTGTGGTTCACATAAGAATAGGTACAAGTGCCCATTTAATATGAAGAGTGATGGCAGTTAACAGATACTGTATTACATGTTTTTATTACCTAGCAACGTCCGAAAGGAATGTTTATTCTGTAAATAGGTCGACGAGTGCTTCGCATCTATATTTATTAAAACAACAACATTTACGACTATTTTCTGCATTTAATTACAACTCGCCGTTCGAATTCACACGGAGAAAACTATTTGTGAAAATGAACAAGGAAATGTTTTTACGTTAATAATAAATATATTTATGTTTCAATAAACTATATGCATATTGTGTTATTTTCAATTGCAAAATCTCAACAACACGATGAGGTGATAAAAATGAATGTTGCGTGTCTAGTAGTAAAAGATGAACGTAAAGATATGAATTGATTTTAGCAAAGAATTCACATTACATTAATTGCTTTTTTTTATTTATCCAGCCTGGCAAACAGCCACACGTGCCACCTGATGGTAGGTGGTCACCGTCGCCTATGGACATTTGCAACAGCCGACAAGTACATTACATATCAGAATTTACACTACACATTAAACATAATGTTACGAAGATAGTTTAGTGTATCAAAATGCATATACCACAACATGACCATAATCACTCATTGGGACACACAGCGCGAACAAGATACAACGTATAAAGCGAAGATTTCATGCTCAAAAATGTGAAAACACAAAACTAGGACAGACACCGATGTGGACAGACACATGCAAACCTATTGGACTCATTCGTTTCCAACTTTTCTAATTCCAATTAGCGGAGATACACACACACAATTCCCTATTTCTTTTAACCTTTTAAAGGACTACATTTCTATCGTAATTACAATGCAACTTATACCTAATCATTATATACAGTGCAAACGTAGTGGAAAAAATTCTGTCTTAAAACTAAGTATCGTTTCACAGATGGACACAGATCTCCTCTAGTATGAAAGGGACAAAGCAATAATCAGCCACGCTGACCAACTGCGACTTGGCACACTATGCACATCTCAGGGAACGTTATACAGACTTCACATTTGATCTTGTAAAGCTAGTGATGACAACCAGATTTGAACCTTAAACCCGAGAACGAAAGGTCGAATTCTAAGTCAATCACTGCTTGTATCGTCTTTCGACTGCGTATTATTCTTAACTCTATTAAATGTATTAAAAACGCAATCTTAAATTTCATTAAATCATTCGTACCCATCAATTTCTAAACATTATTCGACTAACGTATAAGAAAATAGATTTTAAATCGACAGCTCGCAATTTCATAACGTACAAATTTCAAAGGTAGTATTAAATAATGACTAGTCACACTAATCTACGCGGTCGTTAAATTATAACTAACTATATATTATTGCACATTACATGCCTTACGATTATATAAAACAGTTTATCAACGTTATGTTATTGTTCTGTACAACGCACCTACATACGTACCATACGCGCAATGCAGACAATTCTAATGCTGTGTTACATATCGACTCTAAACGATTGATAACTAAAATATAAATTAACTGTAATAAAACAAACTTCAAAAACATTAGATGTAAATGCAAACGTTGTGAGCGCAAACGAAAGAGAGCCGAGCGATTTGTTGGTAAGGTCGAAATGTAACACAAACTGTACCACAACATCGAATACCGTACTTCGAAAACATCCGAGTCGACAATCGCATTAGATATCAGTGTCACACCATGCCGCGTTGCCGAAAACGTTCATGTCCACGGAAGGACTCACGACTATCGTATGATTTTAATACGGTTGCACACAATTACACATTTAATTCAGAAAATATTCCAATGCGCTAATCGTAGTATGGAATTTGAATAAAAAAATTACATTACATACAATGTACGAAACGAATTAATATGTAAAAAAAAGATACACAAAATACTTAATTTTATTTATATTAATTTAGTAATTCTTAATTTTAATTATATTTTTAATGTATTAAATATTTCTTCATTATAAAAATTCGAAGTGTTTCCATATGTTGAGAATATAAATATTTAAACACTTATTGGAGTCACAACGTTAATGTTTTGACGACGTTAATGAGATAGGAAATTATTATTCTTTTAGAAAGTAACTTTAATAATTTATATGAAATTTTTGACATTTTGTTTGCTTTCTAGGATAAATCTTAATAATGCTAATCTTCACTATTTTATGTTCACAGTTATGCCTAAAGTCATTTTTAATGTTAATGTGCCAGGCAGATTCACGCTATAACTCGTTAAGAAACGTAGCCTTAAGCGATTAATTTGAGAAATGTAACCGAGCCACTGTATATTTGCCACCAATGGAAACAGTTTGAAGTTTTTACCTTAAAATTTAACCTATTTATGGACACCCTAATATAATTTCAATAAATATAAATGATGGAATATGTTAAGATTAAATAACACCGAAATTTATTCACTTCCACGAGAAGGAAAAATATAAACAACAATAATAGCAATCGGAAGTATTTATGTATCTTTTCTTATACGTGTGAAAAATAAAAAAATATTCCGTTATAGTTGGTATACTACTGCATATGTAAAAATGTTGTGTGGTATTTAGTATCCAAACCATCGATAGCCAGTCGGGAGTCGATCCGCGGACAGTATAGACCTTGTTGGTTGGGTCGAGCCGCAGCCGCCACGAGGGGCGGCGCTCATTGTTCGCGGCGATGGTCGCGGTGGCCGTGGCGGTCGCGCACGCCAGCGCGAGCGTCACCGCCACGTCGCCGCCGCCCCCGCCGCCCCCGCCCCCGCGCGCCTACGCAACATCACCGACACACTCCGTAGGCTTTGCTTTCCTTTTCTCGTACACAATTGGCCAAGCCATTGATACCTTACACTGTGCTTCATCAAATAATATATCCATACCGTTACACCCTTGTCGAAATATTCTCTCGCCAACGGCGTCGACACATTAGCCGCCTATTGGGACATTTACATGACAATAATGATAAACCTTAGTTAATAGGCACGCATTATTTATTATAATTGTATGTAATAAAAAAACATCGCAGATTAGACATCGTTGCTATTTAGACCGCGGATTTCTTTTTTTCTAATAACGTACACAGAAACGAAATTGCTACAAAAATATCGAACTAATATTTCGCATGTGTATCGATCAAATAATTGAATCTCAACAGTTCGAAATCTTGACAGATTATTGTTCATTTACCATAATATGTGACAGAAAACTTGGAGGTTATCAAAGACTTTATTTATAATCTCTAAACACTCTTAATGAATGAGTATTCTGCACATGATCCTATTTTGAAAAAATTCTTACGTTATTATGCATAGTTATTGACACAAGCATATATTTTATTGGGTTTATGAAAGTGGACTATTCTAAAAGTCACAGGTTTAAAAATATTAAGTACTATGACAACAAAAATGAAAGGATGCGGTCGGCATGTTCGTGCGTAAAAGCCTTAAGTGTTGCATCGAGAAGAAGTCTTTTCTCAATTATCACTTACATATATATTACATATTTTCACTTTTACAGTGCTCCTGATTTTGTTTCCAATGACGTTAAAGAGTAGTTTTCCAATCAATACAAATTATTACTTAAATGTCAAACTCAACATATTATGTACAACTTTTTACATGAAATATTTTGAAAAACTATATTTTTTCCTGCGTTCTCGCCGGGATCCGTATAATAACTTATTGTATTTGTAAAGAATATTAAATTTTTTAACATACTAAATTTAAAAATCTAATTAAACCAATAGTCGGTAATTTTTGATTGGTGTAATTGGAATATAATTAAGAAGTCGGACCCTACATTAGCCTACTTTTTAAACATTTTACAAAGCGACCATAATATTGAAATAGTGTCACATTTACAGTTATCTCGAAACAAGAGCTACGACTTCGTTATTGATATTCTGGAACGTTCTACCGGTATCTAATAATGTGCAATTTACAAAAATGCTACAATGTATGAGATAGACGTACCGAATTGTTCTCCGAGGCGGCCGCTGCGGTGTGCTCGTCGGCGCTCTTGGTGTGGGCCGGTGGTTGACTCTCGGCGGTCCCGTTGCCGGCCTTCTTCTTGACCAGCTGCTCGGCCGACTTGATCTCGTCCAGGGTCACGCCCTGAGTGGACCGCCGCGTCTCACGCACGCGCTTTGCGTGCGCCTTCCTCTGAGTCTCGCTCTCTTCATCGCGAACAGGCGGCACGAATGACCTACGTCAATCAATATTCGCATGAGGGGAAGTCACATAAAAAAAACCCACTTTATCCACATAAAAAAAATTCAAGCTCAAATAATATTATTAATAGACATTTAAAAAGGTAACAATTACATGCACCTAAACAGTAAAATTCATTATAGAAAATAAATAAAATTGGAATTCATGTCATGCGAGAAACTAAATGAGTGGCAACACCGCCATTGACTATAAGGCAAAACCGGCAAATAAAACGTCCGAGCAAAACAGCAGACGAAGCGCTACAATAATTCCACACAGAAAGGTTTTACTGGAACATGAGGATTGTCAAACATACATGAAACGTTCCAGGCGAAAACGTTGAATGTTACGGGGTGAGAGCGTAATTATTTTATATAAGCCTCGTGTTCAAGTAAAAAGCTAATCAAACTACAATAGCCTGAGTACTTGAAGAAATTCTTGAATATGTTGCCGGGCGACAGTTTGGTGGGCGTGGTGGAGCTCGGGGCGGAATTGCTACTGTTCGACTCTACGCTCTCCGCGGAGCTACAGCACACACACAACTAGTTTAGAGATGTACACCAGACACGTGTTTCATTGTGATATAACAATTATCAATAAGTATTATTACTATCATTATATAAGTCAAAAATAATAAACTTAAAACCAGTTTTTGAAATTTGAAGTCGTCGGTTTAGTAGTAGACTTCTTATTGCGTTTTGGAGTACTCATAATAGGAGTTTTACGTTTTTATAATGAACTACAGATCGACGAAACTTAATTATTATTTACTATACCATGTCACCTACTTTCTAAACCAACCGTAATATTTTCTAGTACAGAAAATCGCGGGCTAAACTTGTGTCACTTAACATTTACTAACTGATCAACTGATAATACCAAACACACAATATTACAATATTCAACAAATATAGAAAATAATCAACTGTATATAAAACACATAAATAACATACATACATAAAATCCACCTACTCACACCAACTTCATAATACTTTCAGTACTAACTTTTTCAACAACTACTTAAGTACAAAACCCCCATAGCAATAACGCGATACCAATACAAATGACATGTGTATCTAAAAAATATCTTAGCGACTTTCCTATGTTTACTGATAAAACTAAGTTAAAAAATTCTTAATACGTTTCCTAGTTACACTGAACGGATCTGCGTTGGGATGTTACCAGCACTAAAATCAGTACGTGGTCATAGACTAGAATGAGTCTGCAATGAGTCTGCAGCTCTTATAGTCTTATAAAAATACGTGCGTGTATTATTGTTTTGAAACTGAATAAATATAACTCACCTCCTGACGGTTGTCTGCGTGGTAGTGTTCGTGGGTGGTACAGCGGCGC
This sequence comes from Apyrrothrix hygieia, assembly GCA_018245845.1. Taxonomy (NCBI): domain Eukaryota; kingdom Metazoa; phylum Arthropoda; class Insecta; order Lepidoptera; family Hesperiidae; genus Apyrrothrix; species Apyrrothrix hygieia. The sequence continues at coordinate 4,564 of DWEG01000183.1, read as the reverse complement.
TGGTGGTGGTGGGCGCCGTCCACGTGTTCGCTTCCCGCTCCGGTCTTTCCGTGGGGCTTATTCTATGCACAAACAGACGTTCAAAAATCCATTTGCCGTGACCTACTGCGTTCTTTTGGAAATACATCAACGCGCCTACGTTTATGGATTACGAAAATATTTTCCCACACGTTATTAGCAGTGTTTCACGTGTAAACGAAAGTTCACTAATGACAAAAAATTATGAAGATCTTTCAAATATAATTATTTCATATCTAGGGAGACTCGTCCTATCTCAATTTAGACAAATTCATTAAATATATTTTCAAAATGTCAATGCAATTCTAAAAACAGCTGTTAGCGTGTGGAAGGTGTCTTTAAATTAAATCTGCAGCCCTCTCGAAAATTTTAAAAACCATTAGTGCACGCCCCTACCGAAATATATAGAAAAACTATCTACGAAAATATTATTAAAAACCAATTATTTTAATAAACATAAGCTATATAAAAACTCGTTTACTTATAAAGTTTGATTCTAATAGTGAAAATTCGAAACAATCTGCACGTTAGTACTAAAAATTAATCAGACGGCGACAACATAAGGTACGCTCCAAACGGGAGCACGGGGTTGAGAACTGCAGAGATTTCCAAGAATTACTTCAATTGACCAGTACGACTAAAACATAAATTTAAGCTCATAGAGACATTGTTGGAGCAATAAATAAAACTAGGGAAACAACGACCGCATTTAGAACATCGAATAAATTTAAAAACATTTCGCAACAAACGCACATTTACACGTACAACATATTAAAGCGTACGTAGCAGTCGAGTGAAATGAACATTAAGCGTGTCTGTGTTATGGAGTGGACATCCGACCGGTAACATGTGACCTTCGGCCCCGACCTGCCGCGGCAATGAACGACGGAACAAAACATTGACTAAACTACACAGAAATAGTACTGCCCTGTCTGTCGTATGATCCAAGCACGCAGACGAAATCACCAAAGCGCAGTTATAAATAGCAGCCTAATGAAAAATGTTGAAATACAAGACGACTCAAAAAAGTTTGGATATGTTATAATTTACCATTACAGAATATAGTTTACGTTTAACTGTACACGGAGTTATCCTGCAACATATATAAATAACAACCGCTGTATAATTGCAAGTTCAATTTACTTCTGTTTGGTGACAACGGGTGTATCCAAAACTGAACTACTCATTGTTTCAACACAGACAGGTCAGTACGAGAGGCGGCGACAAAACTAAGCGTGCAACGACTACAAGGGGGCGCGCCGGCCGAAACTGAAGGTCACATGGCTGAGGTCCAGGGCAGCACCTGGTCTGAACGTCGTCGTTAGTGCTCTCTGTCGGATTGTTAGTAGCCTCCTGATTCTTTTTCCTGTTCTCGATCGCGGCCAGCGTGGTCTGCGGCAGCGGCGGTATAGAGGGACACGAGGACGCCTTTATACGCGCCGTCACGTCGCGATATCGCTGATAGAAACTGTTCACACAGACACACGAGCATGCTACAGAACTTATGTACACAGTGAACACACGCCGAGGACGGTTTAACGGAATGTGAACTCGCCGAGTCAAGTAACACACAAACAACGCAACGTACGGATGATATGAGAAGTGCGATAAACGAAAACGTTGTTCAAGCGAAAGTGTCGCGGCTGGCCGCTGCGATATTCGCGTTGTGAATAAAAAACAAAACAAAAATGTCCACAAATAAAGCGGCAACCCGAGTGAACGCGTGCGGTGCGGCGCCCTGCCATCTACTGAACACTGTCCGCGTTGTCTTTTATCATTACAGACCGTCCACATTCATCATCTCATTCCATTAAACGGCCCTCGGGCAATACAATACCCTACACCGTAAAATAAAATAGACAGTACAACCGTTATGATTATTTATATGATTTCTACGACGGTTCACATAATAACAAAAAAAATAAACTAACTCATCGGCACTCATCTCGTGTGTGGCCCTTCGAAATTTATCGAATCGGTTAATTAAAAAGCTCACAAGGTTGCCTTGCTTCCTATTTCTGAAATCAACATGTTCATCTGTTTACAATTCCACACGGTTCAAAATATGTACGAAGTTAGCACATTGTTACATGTTAACTGTTGATCAATTTCGATGGCATGTTTTAATAATGTAGCATTAGTTTCCAAAAAAGTATTATTAATTTGACAGTTTCCAGCTCTGAGTAATGCCAGCATAAATAATCCATAGTGTTGTCACACGAACGCGGTACGCATTTTTATTTTTAATTAATAGCTGGGTCTTCCCGCGTATTTCGCTTTTATGCCAGCACTAAACACAACGAACATTACATTCTATCGATGATTTTTATACTGAATTGATATTTTAGTAACTTTCATAATGTTACATCATGCCAGTAACTATCGCTGTATTTCATATTCAATTTCTTAGACATTGTAAGAGTGATGGTGGACCGAATACCGGTGCAAGTAAAACTCACGTCTTGTCGTTTTCAAAGCTGTGCGTCCTTCTGAGTATTGTGTCAGTGTCTACGTTATAGTTCGCAGGTTTGTTCTCACCTGTAAAACGGAGAGTAATACAAATTAACAATAAGAACTTGAAATAGCGCCGCAATAGGCTGTTACTAAAGTATCTGTTCTTGCATTTTTAAAGATGAAATAGTAGCGCTTGTTTTGATACCCGTTTGTTATATTTTGTTCCGTGAAAATGATTTAATATGAATACATATATATACATACATATCCTCACGCCAGGTCCCTTACGTGAGAGGCAGAGAGCAACGAGGGCCAAATATTTCTATCCTTACATACCTACCGTGCGTCTTCCACATTCATTACTCTCTTAAAAAAATATTATTAATTTATAATGTTTTAAACTACTGCCTCGTTCATGTTGGTTGCAAGCGCGACAGCAGGTCTAGAGTATCTGGGTTGAAATCCCGGGTTAGATGCTATTGGATACTATATAGATAGATTTCCTAGTAATGGCTCGGAGTTTGGATCTGTGCCCGGTGTACGGCAATATTCCTACTCCATAATGGGACGTGAACGTAACTGGTGAAACGTGGGAGTGTACACTCCTCTGCCTACCTCTTCGGGGATTAAGGCGTGAAGTTACGTTACAATATGAGTGGGTTTACAAATTTGCATTCGATCCTGTTGTATTTAATATAGATAACAACATGATGAGTTGGAAATTTAGCATACGGAAATAATATATTTCGTTAACAGTTAACACAGCCTAACAAATAATTACATTCGTCCTCCCAAGAACATCTTATATACATACGTTACACTTTTCATACAAGCTACACCTGTTACCGAAACGTACTCGAGTTATTTTCCGCGCGAAAGTAATGCTGGTGTCCATCTTTAGCTCAAAGAACGTTGCCGGTGTTGGTGTAGTTTTACTTACGAGGTGGCTCCTGTTGTTTATTCCTGAATGAAGCTGATCGGCGCCACGATGGCGCTTCGTCGTTGGAGGTGATGTACTCAGCGGGTTCGGTGGTTTCCGGCAAGGGCGCTGGGCTCTTGGGCGGTTTGCCCTCCGTTATGAATTCAGTGGCCGGTGGCGGCTTGTCTGTGTGAGCGAGCTCATGTCAACCGATGGTAGGCGAGGCATGCACCGCACGAGCCCAGATACGCTAATTTCAAACAGTCCACAGACAGTAAATGAACCGGTACTTTATGGAATTTAGAAATAAATTGCATTCTGTCGCACCACATGGAAAATTAATTGAAGACGAAATTATTGCTGTTGCTGTTTTTGATGTGAAACTTCTTACAATTTTTTTACAATATCGTCACGATTTTCGGTTACGCGCCATGTTGTTGCTTTTTTTATCAAAGTTCATTATGGTGGCTTAAAGAATAACATACATATTAGTTTGAGCGTGATAAAATAAAAAGACTTATTCAAATTCAAGTGAATTTATACTAAGAGTCAGAATGATTATACATTTTGTTTGATAAATCCAACACGTGAGCAGGATTTTAATATTTATTTGAGCTTAATCTCACTTTTTCATTGTAAGTATCAGTAAATGTATATAAGTCTATTAAAATTAGCAAGTATTAATAAATGTGACTGTAAATCTAGCAGACATTATTGATTCTAAAAACCAAAATTATATTTCGTAAAGAAGTTTCATTTCTTACCTGTGTGCTCTGGTACACACACATTTTTTTGTTACAATCAACTATCACGAATGCATATAGCTAGGAGAGTGCAAAAACATTACATATTAGCGTATGTGCGCGTCTATGCGTAGTTACAATGGCGATCGACTAGGCGTGTAGGCATTGTTATTGACACGTATGAACGACAAAACAATTCGGGCCGCTATATATTTATAAAACATTGATAATAGTGTTCAATATAAAACAAAATTGCTTAGCTATATTTAGTTGGTTACTCCAAATTGGCGACTCTGTCACGATCCAATACTTAACTATAGTCAGTTCGCGTTAAGAATGCAGTGAGTGAGTGAGTGGTGTTCATAATACAAACAAATTGTTTTAAAATTAAGTTTAATTGATTTATAAAATATTATATTAAGATTAATCA
>DWEG01000182.1:0-12689 GCA_018245845.1 Apyrrothrix hygieia | reverse complement strand
GCGTCTTATTGTTACCACCTGCTGCCAATTTCTCACCATCACCAAAGGTTGACTGGTAGAGTGCCACTAGGCATTAAGTCCACCTTTTGGTCAATCACCTAGTTTTAGGTGTTACAATAAAGAATAAATAAAATAAACAAAAACAAATGATATTGTCATTATTAACAGCAGGAAAAAATGAATGATGTCTATACTTTTAACGAAGATGAGGATGATAATAAAGCAAATGCCAGTGATGAAGAGCCAATTGCAAAAATAGCCAAAAAGGTAAGGCTGCATTGTTTTCATATGCACCTGTTATTACTTTGTCACGTCAGGTCCTTTATGGGGTGGGCAAAGAGTACTGGGCGCCAAATGTATAATACAAAAACATGTGTAGTGCTCTTTATGAAATGTTGTATAGTGGAGAACAGGATATATGATTAAATGATGTTTTATACATGACAGATTTATATTCAGCTCCACTAAAAAAGGTTAACTGATATGATGTACTTGTGTGGAAAACACTAGACTATTCTCTTGTTGGTCAGGAAAATATTGTTTTGAATTACAAATCTTTGCAGGTGTTCTTATTGCATTATTCATTTCATACGTATGGAAATTTTACATGGCTGCTCTTTCAGTATATATTTGTTGTATAGTATTGCGTTTTATTCTCAATATTGTTGCAAGGTCATACTATAGCATAGTTTGAACACAGGACACTAAAACAACACAAAAATGTAAAAACAGATTGTTGCAGAATAATAATAGTCTTAAACTGAATGACATGCATTTTTGCTTTACAGGCTGGCAAGACTCAAACACCATCAAAACGAAGTGGCAAAATAATGCGGCCCAAGTTCACATGTAACTTCTGCACTTATAATAGCCACAGGAGGTAAAAATTGTTTTAAACGTCATATTTTTGAATTGTTGTGTATACTCTTATCATCATGATAAATATGTATTATTAATTAGCCTTTAAGTCATAATGATGGTTTTCATTGAAGAAGGAATGTACTGTGTAACTCATGTAATGAAATGATTAGGAACAAAATCTTTAAAGCACACTCTATCTTTTTCTACACATGACTTATATAAAGGTAGAGTCATAGTTCAATTAAATTTAATGTTGCTTTTTATTTTATAGATATCTCCTTCTACGACACATGAAATCCCATTCAGAGGAGCGCCCACACAAATGCAGTGTCTGTGAGCGCGGTTTTAAGACTATTGCTTCTCTGCAAAACCATGTGAACATGCACAATGGTGTAAAACCTCACATCTGCAAATATTGCAACAGCCCCTTCACTACTTCAGGTAAGCTTCGCAGGTGGAATATATGAAGTGATTCATTATTTTATATCTTCATTATTTATCAGTTACTAGATCTTCATTCACACCACATATATTGTGTGGTGTGCATGAAGATCTAGTAATTACAAATAAAAAAGAGAAGCTAATATGGATGGGGTTCTGCAGAAGAAATTAACAACAGTTGAGTAACAAAATATATTTATATTGTGAGTGTAAATGGTTGAGTTGAAAGAGGTTAACATAAGTGAACATTTTTACTGTTGACTATGAGAGGTCTAGGTTAAGAATTCCCTTTATACATAGGGTGCACAATATCTTCAATGAAAGTAGAAGACATGAAAGAAATGTGCAGGGACCATAGTTGATAGAAAGTTTTAATCTAAGTCAACACCTATACAACATATATTTCAAATAATGTGTGTTTGTTGCTTGTAATTCCAAAATTCCCACAAGATACATTTATTGAATAATTGGCATAGTCATTAATACATTTACAAACAGAGAGGTGATGTATATATCCTGATGTTTTATTTTTAGGTTAAACAACTTGTATAACAATTTTGCAAAAATGTTTCTCAAACTAACTGTAACAATTCCAGGCGAATTGGTTAGACACGTGCGCTACAAACACACACATGAGAAGCCGCATAAGTGCTCGGAGTGCGACTATGCGTCTGTTGAGCTTTCAAAGTTGCGCCGCCATGTACGTTGCCACACTGGAGAGCGGCCATATCAGGTATTGTTATTAGACATATGATTTCCGTTCTAGAATTTTCAATATTTTCTGTGTAAGAGTATGAAAGATATTTCATGTAATGTCACCTTTAAAAAAACAATTACAATTATTTGTAATTACAATGAATTTATAGATTCCTAAGTAGCTGTATGCAATTTATTTGTACTGCTCTATATCTGAAATAGCTATACAAACTTATTCCTGCCGAATATTGTCTATTTAAACTATTATAAGTATTTGAATAGTATATTTTTAGTACAAATATTTTTTTACACACAATTTACGCGTAATAAAATTGTTCAGTAGTGGATTCTGAACAATCTGGGTTTGTGCCCAGTTTATGGCAACAGTCTTAACACCTGTTCTATGGTGGGAAGGAAATATAACTGGTGAAATGTGGGAGTGTGTTACACTCCTCTGCCTACTGCTTGTGGGATTACAGGAGGCAGGTTACATTTTAAAAATGACTAATGATGAATTGTCTAGGTGATCTTTACAGATAAATACAATGTTTCACTCATATATTTGTATTAAAATATACAATTAGAATTAAGAGTAGGTTGTAAGCAAGATTATTTATTAACATGGGAATTATTAGTCCATGTTATTAACTACTTTACTACTTATGGTGAATTTTGTATACTATATGAAATAATTCCCACAGTGCCCACATTGCACATATGCATCCCCGGACACGTTCAAGCTCAAACGACATTTGCGCACTCATACGGGTGAGAAGCCATACAAATGTGACCACTGCAACATGTGTTTTACACAGTCCAACTCGCTAAAGGCACACAAGCTCATTCATAACGGTATGTATCTCTATCAAATAAGCCGGGTACTAGCTGATGGGGGGGTCAGAAGTCTCCGAAACCGTCGTGTCTGTATGAAGAGAGTGATGAATGTAGAAGAAGCGCGCCAGGTCTGTAAGGATAGAGCTATTTGGCACTCGGTGCTCTATGCCCCGGCCCCGTGAGGTATCTGGCGTGAAGAAATGTATGTATGTACTGTTTATGACTTCTGTTATGTATGGTATGTTATGTATGTACTGTTTATGTTTATGTATGTACTGTTTATGTTTATGTATGTACTGTTTATGTTTATGTATGTACTGTTTATGTACTGTTTCACAGAATTCAATAACTTTACAAGGTCATTCTTTTAAATTTACTGAATGCAATCTTTTACAATGCAGTGTTTACTTAGTGCTTTAGATTTATGCTCTCTAAGCTGTAAAGCATGTCATACCTCAATTTACTAGGATATGCAGACTGTGCTCATGACATTGTGAACGGGGGGCCCTTTTACAACCAGAAATGATAACAAGGAGGTTGATGTTGATGATAACATATTTTAATTAGTGTTAACAATTCAAATATTAATGGTTTATGTACATAGGTGTGCGACAGGAGCGAGATGGACGCAGGGTAGTTTTAAATGTTTTGAATAGATCATACGAGCAGTTCAGTCGCCTATGCAACAAGGTTCCGCGCGCCCGTTGCTTGCACTATTTTTCAGTTCCTTGTATTGTGTTCGTTTTTGCTTTTCGGCAAAGGTCTTTATAACGCATACCCAATAGTTTTCTTGCCACCATTGTAGACCTACAGTTTATAATAGGTTTGGCCAATAAATTGTATCTGTGCCAATCCACAATGGAACAGTATAATTGATTAAAGTCCAAGCCTCACCCAAGCTTATAGCAGATCCTTGGTCAGCAATGATAAATAAGAAGGGTTGTAATTGATTGGAAAATTATAAATAATAATTAGTCTTCTAGTTCCATATCATTTTTTTCGTTTATCTTCTTAATATGTAATTTTTGATAACTTGTACATTTGAAATGTTTTTGTTTCTCAGTGGCAGAGAAGCCAGTCTATTCATGTGAATTGTGTCCAGCCAAATGTGGCCGTAAAACGGACTTACGCATTCATGTTCAAAAACTGCACACTTCTGAGAAACCCTTGAAATGTAAGAGGTGCGGGAAGACATTCCCCGATCGATACTCTTGTAAAGTGCACAATAAGGTAATTGGTCTTTATTGTGTTTAATAATATTAAATTATTATGTTATGAGATATCTTTATTAATATTTATTAATTGCAGACCCACGAGGGCGAAAAATGCTTCAAATGCGAGCTATGCCCCTATGCATCGACAACTTATCGCCACCTTAAATCGCACATGCTGAAACACACAGATGAGAAACCATTTGCTTGCGATCAATGTGACCAAACTTTCAGGTTTGACTAACTATTAACATTTTAAACATTCCTTAAACCTCGAGTTGTGAATCATAACGGATTCTGAATTCAGAACTATTAATGTTTTAGTGTCTAAGCATTGTACATTTTAACTTGAAGTAGCAGCCTTTGTTTACTGGATGTCAACATAAGGTGTCATCTTTGAAATATTAACATTTTTATTATTGTGAATTGGCTGTGGTTTCCAAAAAAAACATGTAAATTTAATCAATGAAATTAACTGAGCCTGTCATATAGATAAATTTCTTACTAATGTGTACAATTATTCATATTTATTGCACCATTTGAAATGTCTATCATGTACCTTGTATTTTACATAGGCAAAAGCAATTGCTCCGTCGTCATCAGAATCTGTATCACAACCCAGACTATGTGCCCAAACCACCCAAGGAGAAGACACATTCGTGTCATGAATGCAAGCGTACTTTTGCGCACAAGGGCAATCTAATTCGACATCTTGCCGTTCATGATCCGGAGTCTGGCTACCATCAACGAGCACTGGCTCTTAAACTTGGCAGGCAGAAAAGGATCGCAACAGAAACTCAATCTAAGGTACGATTTTCAATGAATAAATGTAGATGAAGTATCATCATTGCTCTTATTACCAAAGAGAAACATACACATTCCAAACACATATTTATGAACAAATAAAACATTTGTAACAGTGTAGTACTGTCCAGCATTAGTAGTAAATTGCTTTATCTGAATTTATACTGTTATTACTAGTGTAAGATGAAGTAACATTATGTTTACATGCAAATTTGCCCTGTAAACTGATTACCTCATTTTTCTCTGTGATTTTTAATTATATTTTTATTTTCAAACGCAACATCCTGTCTAAGACCCCAAAGAGGTAGGGGTAGTACACCTCCATGTTTCACCAGTTGTTTACTTCGCATTACATGGTGACTTGAATCATTTAAATTAGATAATTTAACAAATTATTATGTTGACTATAAGATAGATATACAGGACGAAATAAGGACAAATATCGATCAGAAGTAGCTCTTGCAAATTGTCAACCAACGAAGCAGTCAGAACGGTTTTCAATTATTTTTGATTAAAAAGCATAAGATCAGTATCCAGGTTTTTAATTGTAAAGGGGTAACTTGTATTGATATGACTATTTACCTGCCATCTCAAAGAAGTCTTTCCCGGTTCTTGCTGGATGTTATCTAAATAAATATTAAGTAGAGGAAACCGAAACTATCAATGGTAGAACTATGAAATTTGATCAGTATGTTCCTCTTATGACCGACCTGAGCAAACAAAAAGAAAGGCTTTTGAGAAATTCAATCTGTAAGGGTGGAAAATATGGGTTGGAAAGTATGAAATAACATTGTCTTTGGATTTAAATTTTATACTCAGATTCTTTAATATGAATACAATACACATATAAAAGATAATACATGTATCAGCATTTATCAAAGTTTTACAGTTAAGGGTGTAAAATAAGGTTTGAAACTTGGTGTGGTAAAAAAAATATTTTTATATAGATTCAATGATACTCTTCAATGACATGAAAAAATATATATTTGCAACTTCTGCTGTTTTCAAAATTCTTCACTTAAATTAAATTTATGTTGTACAGTTGTACAGGTAGTTTAAATAAAACCTTATATTTCTTATTTAAAGATTGATCTTTATGTACAAAATTGTAGTCTACACTGAAGTGAAGAGAGGGTGGGTCACTAGTACTTTACTGTGTGAATGTGTTATTGAAATAAAAAATGCAGCAAACTCACCCAACTATTGCAAAGCATATGTTACTTTATTCTGTAAACGAATGCACTTCAATTTCATACAAGAAAAAGTTTACAAACAGGAAAGGTTCCTGAGAATTTACCCTCTCTCTGTAGTTTTTATTTGCTTGCTATAAAGCTCTATTGATACATATAGCACTGAGCAAATTCATAGGCATACATCAAATGACACAAAATATATGCTTTTGCTACATACAATACATGATAATTTTTAATACTGGGATCATATCATGCTCTGTATCAGCTATGCGAATAAGTTGTTATCCCTCATATGTGCTATTAAATTTATCTTTAAAACTACTCAGTTCACTATCCAATAAACAAAGCAGATAACCTCTTGTAACATAAAGAAAACAGCAGTGATAATTAATTTGAAAAGAGACATATGCTGTGCCTGAGGTTAAGTAAGGTTACAGCCCATAGTTGTTTAAATTAATCACATACATTTGTTATAGAGTAATACTCTATAGAGTAAGTTATATAAAGTAACATGCAAGCGATACTCCTTAGCGGTTAAAGTGGACAATGATTCAAAATTATTATTATTATACTTTGAAACTGATATCATATCTGCTGTGGGCAGTAAAAATTATGGTTATTATAAAAAATATTATTTGCGAATTGTTTGCTTGCTGGCTGTAGTTAAAATACTTTAACATAGAACAGGTTAAGAAATCTGTATGGATATCGAAAGGCTTCAGTTCCATGGCTAGCTCGACTTAACTGAGAAATTGACTCAATGATCAAATGATTAAAATAATCTCCTTTCCCTTATGTCACTTAACATTTGCAATTTTTTTTTACTAATTGTCATTTTTTTTATATTCCACTTTTTTGTTTTTGATTGCTTCGTTGCTCTAGTGGTTGCAAACGCGACTGCTGATGGAGAAATGCTGAGTTAAATTCCTGGGTCGGGCAATATTGGATTTTTTAAATTAGATTTAATAATCGAAATTTCTAGCAGTCGCCTGGAGTTCGGTTTTGCGCCCAGGGTATGGCAATAGGCTCACCACCTATGCCATGGAGGGACGTAAACGTAACTTTTGAAACGTGGGAGTGTATTACACTCCTCTTCCAATCTCTTCAGAGATTACAGGCGTAATGTTACGTTTATGTTTTAAATGCATTTATAGTATGTTAAATAAGCTAATTTAATAACATTTGAAATAATAATGGGTACTGTTGCAAATTGAGTGTATTGTATTTATTTCATTAAGGATATATCAACATTTAATTTAAAAAAAATTATGTTTGTTGCTAACTCCCTGCATATATATCCATTAACATATATTGCTATATTGCTTAATACTGTTATTGGTAATATCTATTACCAGCACCATCTATTATAACTTCCTAAACTTATTGTCATGAATACTATGTATGTTGAATATGCTGTGTATGTAATTGATTGTTAAAGCTGTGTGCTTTTGGCTCTATTGGCTCTAGCGGCTTCTATATATGGACGTAAATACATTTTTAGTTTATGGTGGATAAAGTAATCAATTATAATTACAACAGTTGATCGTAATATAAATTACAATTCATATATACTGCGGCAATTGTTAATAATCACAAATTGATATAACACACACACACAGTATGTATAAATATACACAATTGTAATTATGAACAAATGAAAGATTTTGCTAAGCATTTTATGTATTTCGACTCATGATTTCGTCATGTGTCAATACTGGCAGTGAGTGAACTATGACTTAAAATTTACATAATCATCATAAAAATATTTTACAGTCATAGCAAAAAATACATTGTGGTGATAATATCAACCGGGGGTTCCACCTAGTTTTTGCAGTATATATTTAATTGTAATAAAGGTAATTTTTTAATTAAATAAATTGAATTATTTAAAAAAAAATTAAAAATAAATTTAATTGTAATGAAGGTAAACAAAAGCAATTAGAAGCATTTGTCTGTACAACTTCTATTCGCCTTATCGTTTAAGAAGCTGGCAGCTAGCAGGAGCATCAGACATTCATAAACTTATTCCATCCTCAAAAATTCGCCATCCATAATATTCAATTGACTAATTTTTGGATATTTTATAGAGAATGGTTATAACACATAAGAAACATTTTAATGATAATGTAAAGGCAAACACAAAAATATATTTTGTTTGACAGATGTCGAACATGGAGGAGGAGGAGGAGACAGACGAAGAAGAAGAAGACGGAGATTTAAAACTTGACGAACAAACTGACAACAGTTTGAAAGGGGCCGAGGTCGTGACCGTAGGCGAAGGGGACGACCAGCAGTATGTAGTGCTGGAGGTCATTCAATTGGAGGATGGCACTGAGCAGCAGATCACCGTCGGATTACCGGCATATCCCGCAGATGAAGAGGAAATCGTAGAAGAGGCGGAGGAAGAGCAAATAGAGGAGGAGGTGGAAGTGGAGATGGAGGAGGAAGAATATGAAGAGGAAAATGAAGTTGAAGATGTGAATGAAAATGATGGTATTTGTCATATGTATTAATATGAAATAATTCTTAATTACTCAGGTACAGGTATTAATGCCCAATAATGACACAAATATAAAAAGCTAATTGGTGTTAACATTCTAGTAGTTTCAGTGGTACATGTTTTAATAGATACCTTTGAGAAGCAGTGGCCCTTAAAATACTTGAACTGGTCGGGATTTATTCAACTTTAGTCACAAATATTAAGTACCATAAGACAGAAAACAAATTTGATTTACTTAAAATCTTTTTCATTTAATTTGTATCTAAGCAGTGGATTTAGTTTAGAATTCAGTCTCCCAATTTAAGGGGCTTTTGTGGCAAACCCTCTTTACAAAAAAATTAGCGTTTTGGGGTTAAATATATACACTTATTCTAAGGTTTGCTTACTTAATTACTTGCTATAAAAATCTTAAGAGCTCTTTGAGCTGTTCTGACACGTGTGTCTGGCAAGGCGGACTTTTCTTCATCAGGGTGGAGTCCCGTGTTCAATAGTGGAACGACGATGAATTTTTGAATTGTTTCAGATGTTAATCAAGGAAGGTTTGAAATATTTAACAAGGAACCGCTTGTGTTGAACAAACAGTTCGTCAGGCGGAATCGGGCTGGGAGATGTGTAAAGCCTCAGAAAGATGTTGATACATGCTTTGGGTTTGATGTAAGTTGATGCTTTATTATTTTTTTATTAATTAATACTCATGTGTTTTATGTAGTAAATGGACATATTTTGTATTATAGCTTTATTAACGTATGTAAATATGTCTGTTGAACACAACAAGCAAAAAATCGTACTTCAGAGACACATGCCTAATTCACAACGCTGTCTTTTATCTATTGTCTAGTACTTTAAAATTTTTAAATCTATATAGTTTCGTACGGACAGGGGGAGGGGAGTAATCGTCTTTATACGTACATGTAGCGCTCATATGTAATATATGTAGTCCTCATGGATTTCGACTCCGGCCACCGTAACTGTAACATATCAACAATGATGAAATATATACGCGTATTCATATACGTCAGAAAAATTTAATTTAGCGATATAAATCCTTGAACTGTGTACATAATTCCCGATGGATAACATGAAGTTAAATGGATATTTGTTATTTCAGGAAGAAGACGACCCCGAGGAGGAGGAAGAGGTCACGTACAATGAAAAGGTCGTATTGCGTCTAGTGTAGATATCCTTTTATTGCATGAAGATATTTTTGTGTTATAGTGCATATAGAAATAAGGGATTACATTGAGTCACCGCCGTTATGGTTCAGTTGACATACAGACATTAGTGTGAAACATTTTCTAAATATTCTGTTTGCACGCTTATATTCCATTTGTAAGTTATTGCTCTATTATTGTTATCAAATATACGAAAAGCTGGTTTATTAAGCTACATAGCAGTAAAGCCTGTACTATTGTGTTGCTTTTTTGTACTTTAATTTATATTTATGCCTGATACAATTATGTAGTTCAGTTTATAGCTTAGGCTGAGACCGTTGTTTTTTTTTAAAATATATATTGTATAGCGAAATAGCTATATCTGTTACAATACAAATAGTTAATGGAGAACTATCATTTAATACTTATTTGATTGTAAAACTAAACCAAATTCTAATCAAGTGTCCTAGACAGAACCGCGAAGATATAAATCATATAAGGAAAATTATTGTGTACATTAAAAAAATACGAAAATGAAATATTATTAGATGATACTAGCTGGCCTCCCTGGCTTTGTGCGGGTGCAATCACGCCATGTGTAGCCAGGCCGGGTCACGAGTGTTGTACAATATTAGAAAATCTTTAATATTTTCATAATATATTTTTTTGGACAAACCACCATTTGGACCAAACGCGATTGGAACTAAACGCGAGTTGGACCAACCCCATATTAAAATAAACGGTAATTGGACCGATTACGTATTGGACTAAGAGCGCCTAGACACGTGAAATATTTGCAAAAAATTAGAATGAAATGCTAAGCCGAATTGGTTAAGCCTTCCATAAAAATCGGAACGGAATATTTTTTTACTAATGAATTTAATTTCAACATATACACAAGTGATATTATATGTATATTTTATTAGTTATTTTTCAGATCATTTAAAAAGAGCTGATTTCGATTTTTTAAACTTCTCATTTAGTTACGAGTATGTCAGGGTTCCCATGTTTTTGTGATATAAAATAGTAAATATCAAATGCACTATATAAACTTAGATTCGCCTCAGGGACGTCAGGAAAAAAAAACCTGTTTGAAATACGCTACAGTCTAACGATTAACCTTGTACGTTCAAGTGACAGAATTGGTTCATGTTTATGAAATTTCAAAATTGTTCAAGGTGGTCTGCGCAGTTTGGTTTCAAGGTTTATAAGAATTGGGCGTTTGATCGACAATATATTTCTGTTTTCTGTGTTGCAGGACAATTGCAAATTTTTCTTACGAGGTTATACTTCTTTAGTTGCGTTGAACAAAAATTTCGTTATAAGCAGAGAGCTTCGCGCTAGCACGATTTATGTTTTTAAATTAAATATCGTAATAAAGTCGTTATCAATTTCAAAGATAACACGAGTGTTATTTAAAGTAGCAGTTGATCTCTTTTAACCTCCTGTAACGACACTAATTTTACAATAATATTCGTTATATCTTAGTTTTTTATCAGTGGTAGCCATGGGTTGATAAAGATGTTATATTTTTGTTCTTATTCGTATGCACGTGGTCCGGCATGTTGTTTGGAGGCGTGCAGTACTACAGCTCCATCTTTCTCGATGTTTCGCGCGCGTTCCTATTGACAAGCGTTGGGCAGAGCGTTGATTTGGTCAGTCCAACGAGGCTACTCTACCCACCACAACCAGGCGTACCGCGATGTTCTCAGTGCGCGTTGTATGACCGAAGTAGCGAAGGATTCTAGTTTTAACTATGGTAGAAAGGCGGTCTTTATGCCAATCTCATTAAGAGTAGAGACCGTTGTGCATTGTTGGCTCCACTGCGTACGCAACATTCCAGCTCCACCTCCACATTTCCAGGG
Organism: Apyrrothrix hygieia; assembly: GCA_018245845.1. Taxonomy (NCBI): domain Eukaryota; kingdom Metazoa; phylum Arthropoda; class Insecta; order Lepidoptera; family Hesperiidae; genus Apyrrothrix; species Apyrrothrix hygieia. The sequence goes on along the minus strand of DWEG01000182.1, from coordinate 1,133 downwards.
CATAAATTCACTGACTTTCTCTTTCTTTTATGGTCCATATTTCTGCGCTGTATGAAAATATGAGGAATACTCGAACACAAATCTGGTCATAACACCTCCAAACACTTGTTACCTTCAGTTTTAGACATATTTCGAGTAACTTTGATAGGAGTAGATACGTGGGAGGACGAGGCCTTCATTTATGTTATAAAAAAACAAATAGTTACAATCACCTTCGTCCACTCGTATCTCAGTGTATTCCGCACCATTTCAATATCGTGGCTTAATCATTACTTACGGCACAATCTTTCAATACTTACTTCGGTCGTACAGGGTTTGATTAAAAACGGTATTTTAAGTAGTATATGTACTTGATATTACATTAGTATTGACAAATGGTCGAATTGGCAATTATGTCTATTAAATTGAAGCAAGTGCAATTTATCTAATTAACTATAGGTGTCAGTTGTAGGGGAACTTTGTTTTTGTTTATATACTTGTTTGTACAATCATTGTTTTGTAGGAGACATGCTCAGTATAGACAATAATTTAATAGACGTGACAACGCCAGAGAAGTATAACTTCGACACGCGTAGGCGGAAGTACACACATTATATTATATTGGACATTTTTATTATTATTTAAGTTGGATGAATGTCAATACAGTAATTTGGCAATTGTCGAAGAATCTGTGCCCATGCATATTATTTAAGCTGTATTTGAAATTGTTGTATAGTAACTTAGTTTAGTTGTATATTATTGGTAAAATTTCCATTGAGCCGAAATTCCATTATTCAAATTCTTGTATTGAGGTTGACGCTGTGGTTGTTTGCTAGTAGACGGTTGTAGAATATTTCTATTTGGTGCTTGCTTCTCGCATACGGCCACGCTGCAGTATTGTTTTGTCGCCAAGTATGGTTTAATTTTTACAACTTTAAGTAAATTGATATTGTTTTCTTGTTTTGTTATTATATTTAATATATATGTCGGTATGTATGTAAAGAAGCTTTATCAGCGGAACGACAGAAATATAATGAAGAATCAATATGTATTCATTATGTAGGTTACCTTATACATAGTGTACTACACTCCTGTCTACCTCTTCGGGGATTACAGGCGCGATGTTACGTATAGTTTACTTCTAGATTTAAATT
>DWEG01000181.1:0-12692 GCA_018245845.1 Apyrrothrix hygieia | reverse complement strand
TTTAACATTTTAATGTTACTAACACGGTTATTTTTGCAATTATAAGGTTATATGTACATTTTAGTTAATGTATACTATGGTTAGTAACCTCAAATTTGATACAGGATAAACAAACGAGCACCTCAAGCCGCTGGACCTTGAGACTCGATGTGTAAGTACTAAATAATGTTCCGAAGTTTTATATGAACAGCACTTTGTGAATAATAAAGGGCCCAAAGTGCAGTTCGGTTAGCGTTTAGTGAACAAAAGCGTAGAGCCCAAAATTTCAACCAAATTAAATTAGGTAGAAATATTCGTCCAACTTGTTAAAAGTTATAGTCGGTGCTTTTGGCTCATCTCGGGCTTTTCAGCGAAAATAAAACTGGTAGCCAGGGCGAACTCCCTAAGTAATGGAATGAACCTACGGAATGGACAGACTACAAGACTCAAGTAATCTCAACTAAGATTAAGTCTCGAACTTACAGTATCGACTGTTCGGAGTGCATTATTTTGTATTCTAAAGTTCGGATCGTTTCCAAAGTTTGCAGTGGACCGAACTTATTTTCTTTTTACCTAAGTTAAGTAAAACACGGGAGTGTTATCCTAATTCCTTCGCATTTCAGAAGCTTACGGATCGAAAAGTTAGATGAGGTTGGTAGCAAAATTTTCTCTGGTGAAAATTGGTACGCGATCTGGTATTTTGATTTGGAATACAATTTTATGTTATAAAAAGTTCTACTTTCTGAAATAAGCTTAATAATAAAATAATAACAAGCAAGCAAAATAATAACTTTATTTTGTAATAATACTTTATGATCGAATACCATATGTATGTAAATGTTGCTTATTCTTTTTTGAGTAACTATCATGTGATTTATTAACAATAAACGATATGAATAATCTCAAATTTGAGACAAGTAACAATATAACTTATTATGTAATGTGTGTAATATAACTTATTATGCTTAGTGTATACGAGTACTGGAATAACCTATCAACATCAGCTGGTTTCACATTCACCGCTCATTGCTTTGCTGAAAGCCTGAAGTAACTTAGTAAGAGCTTAATTAACTGTGTCTCTAAACAGCGTAGAATTTTCTAGAACTAAAAGGATTATACAACAAAAGCCGAGACTAAAAGCTTAGCTTAGGACTTGTATTTCAGTTTAAAGTGGTTACGTAACCATTGACCTAGCAAGGTTAAGTTTTTGCGGGCTTACCATCTGCGTCATGCCACAAAAACCGGGGCTGATGGTGTAATGTTTTTAAACAAACGTCTTGAAAAAAAATAGCTTTAATGTCTGCTAAGTTGTAAGAGTGAAATAAAAAATGTTGTTCTGAATCCTGCTGAATCAGAGATTATATTTCTCTCCCTAGACAGATATTTGACCAAGCACCAGTATTGTTCTGTATTCAAGTGTAAGGTTATTGACATACATATCTACATGTGAATATGTATCAGCCGTCTAATAATTATATTATAATTATTATATGGCCATATTATAATTATTATATAGTTTTTTATTATTTAATGGTCGTGTGTGAAATGTTCTATCATATTATTATTGTTATTCGCTGAATACTGAATTATGTCCTTATTTTCCTCATTTGTAAAAATGTATATTGCGATTGTACGAATTATTAACAAAACTCATTTTCCAGATCGATATTCGAAAATGAAATGCATTTTATCTAAAATAGTTATACAAAATTCTTTACGTGTACTGCTTCCAGTTTTGGTTTTCAATTATCCATGTAGATATTTTAGAGAACAAAAGTGACACAAGACACGTTTCTCGTAGTTACCGCGCTTGTAACAGATGTGCGTGGGTAACACATCAAGTGGGTGAATGCGTATTAATTTCGAGGAATAAGTAGCCCTTTGGAGGGTGAAGGACCCGCTGCACCCGTGTGAAGTGCTTGTATTGTTATTTTCCGCTTTGCAGGAAGCGGTAAGCTGCTACAGCAATACATTGTTCTAGCTTAGTTTTCAAGGAGTACAAAATATATTACTGTCTTTTTCCAGCAATATATCCCTAATTTTAAAATTAAATTTATTTCCATATTTCATTGATTATGTGGGCTACATGGACCACTAAATATTTGGAGGTCTGCAAATATTATTTTCAGCAAAGGTAAAAAAAATTAAAGCACTTATCATTTACTTAATCCAATGAATCATTTATAAAATATTTTGCTATATCGTGTCAGCAAATTGATCGGTAAAAATTCATTATCGCAGTTATATCCAATGTAGATGCTAATGAGAACGCGCGAAAAATAAATTATTTAAATGTAGCACGCGGTCTAAAACGGAATTTGGTGAAAACAGGTTCGGATGTAAACGTATCTATTTATTTCTCATTATGAATATAATGTCAGCTTTCATTTTTTTCTTTATTTTGTTTTTAGTGGGTCAGTGACGCGTAGAAAACAAACTTGCATATGTAAGTAGCAAACGTGTTTGAACTCCTTGGTCTTGACATAGATGTTGAGTAAAATAAATCCTTCTATATTGAAACCTGTTTGCTTCGTTGCTTGTACCTTTACATTTTACAATTACTTACATGTAGATAAATATCAGTGCTTAAGAAGAAATAAGTTAGAAAAGTACATGCCTGGTGGTTGTTTGGTGGCTGTGGCCTGATGGCTATGTAATTAAATTAAAATTCCATAATATGTACATATGTATTAATGTAAAAGTTTCTATAACATTAACTCGTACGAACTAGTAGAAATACTTCTAGCTGTGTCTGTAACACTTATATTACTACACATATTTATAAGGTCATTAAGATCTAGAATAAGTTGCGTGGATTTTTAATATACATAATTATGCTTAAGTGATACTCAACCACTGTAACCTAGTTGATTCAAGAATTTGAATCATTCTAACCTTTTAAATCGACAAGTGCATTGTTGCCACGAAAATTATTGTAAGGCTGAGGCAAAATTCCTTTTGTGTAACTGCACTAGCTGTTTTAACCTTTAACCGGAGTTAAGCAATGTTCCGCTCCTTAACCGTTAGAATAGGTCACAATCTTGTACTGCGTTGTGTTACAAAAAGGTTTGTTTATCATTTTACAGTAAAAATATATGGCAAGTGTGTAATCCGCCTAACTCTTTATAAGGGATCACCACGTTCCACAGTTATATGCATGCAACATCAAATCACTTGTTTATTATTAGAGAGTTAACAAATGAGCTGAGTGAATTAATCATTTTAGTATAATGTCATGTTATGTAAAATTTGTTACATTGGGAGTAGATGTGATAATTCAAAAACATATTTGTTTGAAATCACTACGCGATGGCGAAGCACTGTGGAAGCCCTCTGCCCCACCTAGGAGCCAAAGGACATAACTAACTAACTACTATGATGCCCCTATTGCTGCGGGTGAGTAGCCGGGATTAAGTTGTTGTTTCGATTGAAAGGATGTGCCCCTGCGATGGAGGGATGACGTCAGGCATGAGACATTCCCGGATAGTGCTTCGGGTACTGTGTATTCTTGAGTGTGAAGTATTTGAATATGGATGCAATACTCCTTGGCTATTGCTATCTTTGCTATCTATGTAGCAACGTGTGTACGCCCTTTCGCCTACGTGTACTAAAATTGGAATGAAGTAATTTTAATACACCACGCGGCGTTTTACAATGAATAGGGTTGCGTGGAATCTACTAAAAACGAGAGTTACGCTGAAAAATTTTAAGAGCGTCGACTTTGAGTAGGACAGGAAAACGTGAAACTTAAAATTTGACCGTAATTTGCAATCGCCTCAGTCGATCGTTGATGATTTAACTTCAATTTCATGTATGATTTCCAAGTACTATACATAATTGTAATAGTGAAAATATACATTACTATATTATATAGGGCGGTATGATATTTTCAACGTCATGCTTCTCTTGCATTCTGACGGTAAAGCCGTAATGAGTATGTCTGACATCTGACTATTCAAAGGAAACCAGCAATTTGTTACAGATTACATTTGTACAAATGATAAATATTTGTTTTTTGTTTATATCCCTTTTGTTATGACTACATTGTAGAAGGTTCTATCGTTACTTATGTGTTGTATTTGTTAATTTAATTTAGTTAGAGAACGAATTTCTTGATGTGTAATTACTGGGTGTAATCAGTGCGTGACCACTAGTGTGCTCAGGTTGCGGTCATTCAATAATATAAGTAATTCGACTTAAAAAAAAACTGTAAATGTAGAAATTACAAACTTACCCGCAAAATTTGAATTTTTCCATTCGAAAGGGAATCGGTAAACTTTTTCTTTAAAAAAGACTTGAACACTTAAAGACTCAGTAGCTCATGATTTAAGACCCAGTATCATAAGTCCGGGAAGTAAAAAATGTACGATTGACGGCCATTCCCATCTTATCGAGCATCAAACTGTTATTGTTCGCCATTCGCTTTATGCAACCGTTATTCTTTTATATGTATGTGCGTAAACATAGACAAGTTAATAGAAGTAGATTTTGGTTTCTGATATCTAGAAACCACGGTGATTGCAAATAAAAATAAAGGACATGCCGTTGGTTAATTTAATTGTAAATGTTGCAGAAAATGTTTTCAATCTTACATGTAGCATCACGCCTGTATAACCCAAAGAGGTTGGCAGAGGAGTGTAGTACACTCCAACGTTTCAGAAGTCACATTTACGTTCCATTATGCAATAGGTGGCGTGCCTGTTGCTATACACCGGGTATAAATCCAAACTCCGAGCCATTACTAGAAATTTTAACTAGAAATTCTAGTTGGAAAAATACGATAGTATCCGATCCGGTATTTGAATCCGGGACATCTCAATCTCGACACTCTACCAACGAGGCATTAATCTTACAATTTATGACAATGTTAAAGAAAAACTAAATTGTACGCCTAAACTAGTTGTAAACTAAACTAAGCCGGTAACAACTATTATTATAGTGGCAGTATTGGAAATTGAAGCTAATATTATATTGTTTCACTACCTAATTATTTTTATACAATGGAGAAACCAAAGCAAGGCTAAAAATATTTATGAATGGCTTTAATATGGCTTTTAACGCTAGCAAGAAGAACAATTGCGGATTACCGGGTTACACAAAAAAACTGTCGTGGAGTCGAAATATAATTTTTCTTTTAACACTCAATATAATCCTCTCTTAATTCGGTGCTTTATTGAAACAGTCCAACAGTAAGCGGATGCTCAGATTAAAGTTTTAAATCACATTATGTTCCATTCACAGGCATTTGCGCCATGTAAACGTCATTGCTGCCCTTGAATAACAATGTTCTAAATCGAACGAGACTGCAGTTTATATGAAGACAGACAATAACTAAAATAACTGCTCCCTTTTGAATACAAAATTTCAGTATTCCACTGAGACACAAAATAGGCATAATTGGTGTGTGTGTTTGTATATACTCTCTGTAAATTGTATAGGGATGCATAAATGGTACATATAATTAGTAAAGGCACAAACCACAAAGCTCATTAAGTGACGATCTCATTTGCTTAATTGGTCATGTACGCGAAATATTGTGTACAACACCGTAGCGTGCTGCGCAGTATGCATTTGTGTCAACCGATCAATAATACCAAACCAGGGAGCATTTAGGTATTCAATGGGAATGTAATGTCAAGATCATCTAAGGATATATCCGTCGACTTGACCGACATAGGACCTACGTGAATACATAATTGGTTCTATACAGAACGAGTGGTCGAAAAGCGAGGAAAAACGTCTTTTTAGTTTTAAATTCAAATAATATTTTCGTTATTTACTGAAGTTTTCTATAAGGAATACTTATTATTTTAGTATGTGACAATTAAATCATTTGTGACAAGTTTTGGAGTGATTGTTCTCTAACTTTATTCTAGCGATTGATGACTGGTTTGATATTGCGTGCCAGCTATCTTTTAAGTATTACTTTTAAAATAAATTATGGTTAAATTGATCTATTTATTGTTTATTCGTTGAAGGTGAGACTTGTTCATCACTGTAGCGAACTACGGCCTTTGCCTTACAAGTGCAAGGTATCCACATCAACTCGTTAAGATATACATTTACTTCATGGGCGATGGTTCAATGAGATATCTGTAGTGGCTCAGTATGGTAAAGTACATGATGTGTTTACGCATTTATAAGCGGCTATGAGTATGTTAGTGCAATTTCATATGGTTTTAGTCTGATAAGATTTGTATACTTACTAGTGGTGATAAGGTTTATAAGACGGCCTTACTAGTATATTAGCATCATATACAATGTGTACTTTAATGTTATTATGTACATCAAGTTTTATTTTTAACTTCTTGTTGGAATATTTTCCTTTCAAATATTTTAGTACATAATTGATGATCAATTTGTAGTTTTATTTTACTATAAAATAGTGTTTATGTTATGTTAGCTTAATAATAATTTTCAAGCAATTATAAAATACAATGATGCTATAGTTGTGGAAATCATCATCATTATTTTTTACGAGTTAGTGGATTCAACCTTGAAGTATCCTCGCTTTGAGAAACCTAATGTTTTTATACAGTGTGAACATTCCCACGCGAGCAGTTAATAATTATAATATTTTTTAATGTTGTTAAAACCAAAAACATTAAATACAAACACTACAACTGCTTTTGCACGATTATTTTTTTCCAAAAACAATTTAAAATAGATTGCAAAGTTAATGTTACTTTGTTTACTAATATTATTTTAGTGGGTCGGATTCTAGATTTGTGTCCGTTGTATGGCAATAAGCTCAACCCTATTCCATACTGGGACGTAACTGGTGAAACATGTAAGTGTACTACACTCCTCTGCCTTTTTCTTCGGGGATTACCGGTGTGATGTTACGTTAATATTGACCTCTTTTTTTCCCTAATCATAATCATCATACTTTCTGTTATTAGACTGCAAAGCTGTATTATAAAATTCTGTTCGTTATCTCCCTAAGATCATATCAAAAATTACGTCAACTGAGATTTTCAATACACACAAAGAGCAGTTCTAAAAATGTGTATTTGCATCGTGCCGAGTTGCTGATACGGCGTTCTTTACTGTGAATAGCCTCATGTAACAGTATTAACGAAACCTGCATTTATGAAAAGGTACGATACGGTGACTCAACGATGTCTTAGGTTCTGGAAGCAAGTTTTATCCAATATTAATTTCGGTGGTTTTCGGGATATTAACAGTACACCGATGTACCGTTTATTTCTCAGTTGTATCTAAGGACACAAAAAGTTAGCATGCAGGACATGTTAAGAACGCGGCGGGAGGAGCACTGAACTTGTCCATGGGTGCATTGACTTCTTACCACGGGACGAGTACCTTCTTTCTTGGATGTTATGAGTATACCTATTCATATCTGTATTCGATAGTTTTTCATATATGGCCAGTTTATGGAACCATTTTAAGCATGCCGAAAGCGCGAATATTGATTTAGTGCCCATATGTGATACCTTGTATATTACCTAAATATGTATTGCTTTATTAAATGCAGTCATGTCCCTAATATGCAGTTATGAGGTACAAGCCTCAGTTGTATGAAAATTGAAGTCGATAGTTTCTGATATAAAATGTAAAGGCATTGCTCAAAAGCTTGTATAAATATAAACCAATGGTTCTTTTTAATTACAAACATATGTTAACATACCAAAGAAGTGCAATAAAAATGTACCTTTTTTCTGGGATATAAAACGTTGGTTATTTTGCATCGCTAGTGATCTCGTTTATTTGCATAACTAGAAGTGCGCTTGCCTTAGTCACGCAGAACAGAACTAAACAGGATTGCCAATTAAATAAATGCAGCTTATTTGCCAAAGATACATACTTACTCGTACTGATCAACCGGATGAATATTGAATTTATAACGATTAAGTATAATTTACTGTGAGATTCCGTAGAATCAGCAGGTCATGCACGGTTAAAAAATTATAGTTATAGTTCTAATTACCACAGTTATCGTCGACTGTGTTATTATTCGATGGTGAATAGTGACATTCTTTTTTGTTACGAATAGAAATTGTTCGCGCAATCTGTAATCTTCATTGTCAAGTGTTCTCATGGAGCGAATTTAGAGCTACGATTTGCTCGTTTGGATTGTATTGAGTGATATTACGTATAACTTTCGCTCAGCACCGATCCACTGGGTCGATTAGAATCTATTGAGTCGTTGTGTATAATTGGTTGCGTCAGATACCGCTACGTGTGGTTCGTGGCTTACCGGGCCATCGCACGGGCATAGATTCATCGCGTGTGTAGAATAACAAATCAAGTGGTGACTTTCACAAGTTGTCCGACGCAAATCTGCCACAGCGTGGAGCTCGTCGCCAGAATGTTTTATTCGGCTTTTACAAGTAGCTTGTCATATGTAGGTACGTTTAATTAAATTATTTCAACTTCATAAGGATCAAACCTAGGCACGAATTGAATTCTAGACAAATTTTTAAATCTAAAAGTAGGTTATAAAGGGCGACCTTAAATACTAGTGATGTTTTCTATAAATCGAACGACAGTGTTGCTGAGAATATGTGTATACGAGTATACGACGTGTATACTACAGATATTTCTATACGAGTACATGCCAATGGATTTTTTTTGTTTCTTGCAGTTATTATTACCGGCAAAATGTTATTTCAACATTTCTGTGACATCTAAATATTAGATATACCTACTTAGCCATGTAATACAACAGGAACCGTTAAGACATTAATTTCGTACGAAATAACAATCACAATCTTGATGCGTTACTTTGACACAAACCATATCAAGATATGGTCGACCATTAAATTAGTGGCTATTAGTGGTACGAGATTCAAGAGCAAGTAGCGATATCAGTAAACAAACAATGGGTTGTAATGATTGGGTATCAATTGATTCGTTGTGGGGAATCCTCACGTCGCTTTCAAAATACAGACGGACGGATCATCAATAAGTTATTTATAAGTACGCACTGTAGTGTGATAGAGATTTATGATCCAGACTTGGATGTCATAAATCGATTATAAGTCTAGAGTAAGGCAGCTGTGCTCCACGATCTGTCTAGTTACTAAATAAAATTACGATCCTGTATGATTTGAATGGTAATTGCATGAAACATGTAGCAAATTTGATTTAGTTACAGTTTAGTTGCTGAGATCGCAGCCTTCCATTACGGAGTCCTGGGTTCAAATCGTGGCGCAAGCTCAAAAAAGAATAAATATCCATGTAACTGTGAAGGAAAATATTGTAATGACACCTGCATACTTTAAAGTTCTCTATAATGTGCTCCAAGGCGCGTAAAGTCTTTAAACCCGTCCTTGGCCAGTGTCTATAGTATATGGCCTTAACCCTTTTCAATCTTAGAGGACACTCGAGTCCAACATTGGGACAATAAAATAATTGATGATGATGGAGTAATAACTTTACAGAAAATACTATAGAAATTACGTTCCATTTAAAGATTTTAAAATTTTAATATTTGTCAGTTATTTTATGCATATACACGTATAACAATGTTGCAAAAGTAAATAATTAAATTTTATATTTACGGTATTTAATAAACTTTACAGTAAATAAGATTCGGAGTGAACAAAACAACAATAACAAAAATTAAAGGTTAACATAATATTTACTTGCACACAATGAATAATTGACTTCTCCGTGTGACACGTTACTTATAAAGTTTGGTAAAGCAGTGTTAAAACGTAAAATAAAATCGAAATTGATACAATACGATCACCTACTCTATTAAGCGTAAATTTATTTTAAGCCTTTTCGTGGCCTGTGGTCGATGAGTTTCTTCCTGAAATTCGGATAGTTTTTGAGCTTATATCTTTGTGTTGCTTAAGCGTTGCTTTATTCAACTGTTCCATTTTCAAATTTATTCCTTCTAACCGATCCTCGGTAAGCTTACGACATTAACATACCATTATTAAAAAATAATGAGCGGAACCGATTACTCGTGGAGCTTCTAAAACACGACTATGGTTCATATCAGTTGGGAATCGTCCAAGAGCGGTTGTTTAAATATACAGATACTTCACTAACAACCACCGAATCAAGGCTATGACCGCTTCGTGGGCATTAAGTAATAAAATATATAAATATTTATAACTCCCCGTAATTACACGAAGAGCACATGGGTTATAAACAATATGTATCTCTACATTTTATTTTAACAACTTTATTAGTCAGATAAAAATAATTGGTACGACATAAATAGATAGCGCCGACATATCTTACCAAAACGTTCGGTACTGGCAGTGTGTAAACAGACATTTTATGTGATAATAATCAAAGTAATACGAAAATGGTAATTTTTTCGTATTTGTCACACTTACACATAGTACGTTTAGGATAAAATTAATTCGAAGTGAATTCGATCAAGTTTAGCGAAGTTACAACTGATGAGATCATATCTTTTGATTATTTATACCTATTTCGTTGATGTGAATACAAATAAGTTTTTATCTCCATTGTTGGTCTTGTGGTCTGGTGATCCATAATTATTCATGGAGCATAATTAAAGCAATTTGCAAAAGTGTTTCTGTTCGATGTTATTATTGATTTTAGTATTTAATTGTTGAAAGATAATTTACATAGTCTTACATACTTTAAATCTTCGAAAGTTTGTATATTTATATTCTCAAGTAATAGGAGTTTTTTTAGACACACAGAACGATAATAAAGCAATTATATAGAATAAATAAGGTTTGTTTGCTTTTGATATTTTATCGTCTTTCAATGTTTAGAATTATATTAATAGAAGTTTCAAGATTTGCTTTGTTACTTTTGTATAAAATGTATTTCTTTGGATTATAAAGTACAAACTGGTTAATGAATGGAATTCGACATCATACAATATTTTAACAACGTCGTATCGTTAATAGTCTCTCTAGGAATCACGACTACAAATACAGAATATTCAGCTCTCATGTCAAGAACGTGACGAAAGGTTAAGAACAAAATAACGAATCAGTGTGTTATTGCTATAAATAGTTCCTATTATACATTCGATATGGCTCTAGCAAAAGTTTACTTACATTATTAAATTCCATCGCTTTATATTTGTCATTGAGTGTGCGTTTTGAATAAAAGAGGCATTTGTAAGTCGTACGTGTACTGGCCGTTTAGTATTTAAGGCGGATGTCGAGAAATTACGTCATAGTATTTTTTTAATAGTTTGTCTGAGTGCACTTGTTTCGTAAATCACGCTCAAACTTTGTTCATACCCAGAACGCTATTTCACCTTGTCAACCACGGATAACGAGCTAGTGAAAACGCAATCCCCCGATTTCAGTGTTTTGTGTAAGTTATGATATTATTTTCGATTTTGTGGACAAATTTAATTAATCTGACACTGATCCGGTTGGTCACACTTGCATAACGCTGTCTAGTTTTTGCTTCCGACCGCTGTGACAGGGAGAGTCGAGCGTTTCGTAGTTTGTAGGCCACGATGATCACACCTCGCGCCGCTGGCGTGTAGCCGTGGGATACTTAGCTGGAGAGAAAACTCACACGCTTTGGTCTAATGCCACACATTACACATGAACGTGCCATTTACTTATTGTATGTAAATTCACAAATCTGCGCGAGCGTGACGATGGAGAGTTCGCTTTTACGTATGTTGCGTATTATGAATTTGTTCCCCTTTTTTTCACATGCATTAATCAGGTACTAATGAGTTAATACACGATTCATTAATGTAATAATAATTTACATTGAACTGTTAACTTCAAAGTTAACGTAAAATGATATGTTTATGCTTGAAAATATTTGTTGCATTTCCACATCACGCCTGGAATCCCTGAAGAGGTAGGCAGAGGAGTGTAGTACACTCCCACGTTTCACGTTTACGTTTACGTCACTTTATGGAACAGGTGGTGAGTCTATTGGCATGTACCAGGTACAAATCCAGACTCCGAGCCACTACTAGAAATTTTAACTAGAAATTCGAGTTACGATAATCCAATAGTACCCGACACGGGATTTAAACCCAGGATCGCACGATCGGCAGTCGTGCTCGTAATCATTGGACCAACTGGCCAGTCAACTAGAACAATAATAACATTAAATAATTGTACGTTAAAAGATGGGTTCAACTTGTTTATTACCTACATGAAATAAATGATTATAAATGTATACTTGCCAAATCGTTGCTAATTCTTCGCTGTATCAAACAACACGGTGAATGGAATCCTACAAGCAACCCTTAGCTACATTGAGAGAGCTCTGTCCAGATATCTGATAGTGAGTACTTCGGTAGGTATGATGGCAGGTTGCAGAGATAAAAGGACAAAATACAATGGTGTGAAAAAGGCGTAAAGAGCTGGACATTCATTATACCTCTGGTTTTGCAATTCTATTAATATTTACGGGTATATATCAAATGCATGATTAACAATTGGACGAAAGGCTCACAATATCGAATAATATTTAGTATAATTTCATTGAATAAAAGATTTATATCAAAAGAACCATTGTTCAAACATTCAAAGCCTTCAAATACTCGCACATAGGTACGTTAGTCAGAGAGGCTGTTGCTGTGGCAAAGATATGAAGTGATTTGCCTCCACTATTCAGACATAAATTGACCACTGAGTGTTGCAACCAAATATAGAACAGAGTCACTTAAAATAATAATAATAATATCTTAGGACATCTGCACACACGGCCATCTGATCCCGTACTAGGCATTAAGAGCTTGTGTTACGGAAACCGGACGGCTGATAAACTAC
>DWEG01000180.1:0-12715 GCA_018245845.1 Apyrrothrix hygieia | reverse complement strand
ATAAATGTGACGCATGTTTTCGTTTAATCGAAATTATTAAACGGAAGTGATATGGCAACATTACACAGAAATGGCGTTTAAGATTTGAGGAGTTTGTTCGCGCGTTGGTTAGCCACCGCGATGCGGGTCTCGTTGCTCTCCCCCTACGGGAATAAAATGAAATTAAAAAACTGCAAATACTTATATAATATAAAATGACAATGGATATGATAATAATGACACATAGAAAGCCTCACTCGCACAAGCAAGTCACTTGTATATGAGTTTCATGACACCTGACATGATTTAGAATGTTGCTGAATGATGGTGAATTTCGCTTCCCGCTGAATAACCTAATGTAATTGATGGCTCATAAAAATTGTCCGTCATATTTTTTCGCTTTTTGAGTTTAAAATCCACGGAGACGATCGGGGAACATGATTAACTTTTATACACATACATCATATCTCCATGCCAGGTCCCTTAAGGGGTAGGCAGAGGGCACGGAGTGCCAAATATATCAATCCTTACAGACCTGCCGTCTGAATTTTTATTTTGATAATAAATGAGTACAGAGATCGATACGCGCGTTTTGCGTTGAAAAATATATTGTCACTGCAATTTTTTGAAGAATTGAGAGAATTTTTACTATTGAACATTGATTCCCCTAATGAAATATAGATACAGGAACAACTTGCATTTGTACTGTGAGAATACTTTACGCTCCAATGTTTTTTTAATTCATTTCTTTCAAACTGCTCACGCGCGCTTTTCTATTATTTCTTATACAAGTAAAGTTTTCAAAACATTTTTTGTGTTTACAACACATGATCGACTTTAATTCGACTAAAATTGATTTAAATAAAGTCGAAACAAACATTTTGAGCCGTATTTTCTATATTTATGTATATAATGTGATTGTAATATATACAGTAATGTGTTATTGGTCAAGCTCATTACATATGTACATGAAGTTGTAAATATTTCATACAATAAACTAAACACACACATGCACATGTATAATTATAACTTGTAACATGTTTACACTTGTTTCGAACAAGACTGACAATATTTAAGCCATTCCTATATACAATCTATAAATTGGTGCAATTAGCTGACAAAAAAGCTGTGTAGGTAAAAAAAGAATATTCATACTCACAGTTGTCGCCGGCGGCGGGTAACTGTTCGTGTGTAATGTGTAAGTCTCGTGGTTACCTACGTTGAAGTATTATGTAGGTACATATTCAACTTATATTTATTAACTCGCCTGTGATGTAATTAGATGTACCCACGTTATTATGAAACAGTTGATATTTGTATATAGATATGTACTAATAAACTACATACTAATCGAAAGGGGTATTGAATGATGTTTTCTCTATTTTGTTCACTCAGTGCTCTGAGTAATTTTTCAATCAATACATATTCTATATTACAATTAAATCATTTTACTTAAAGTATATTGTGTATACCTTAACATTAAACATTAACCAACATTCTTAATCTCAATTTCTTAAAAAAAAAAATCGCTACGTAAAAAATTAAACAAAAGCAAAAACTAAAATCGTGTTTAAAAATAAAGTTTTATTTTGCAAAAAAATATATAGGTCTACAATATTTATAATATACCTAAAAATATCTAGAATACTGGTTACAAACATAAATGATAAGTTTATTTTCCATAGAAGCAGATATGTTTTGATCAGAGATATGTCCAAAAGGCTATTGTTTATATAGTTCATTACAAAATTCACGTAATATTATGTATTCGTAAGTTTCACTATGTAAAGTCAACCGGGCCACCTATGGTTCCAGAAGTCTCAATTTCATCGTCATCATGAGAAAAATTAGTCATTCTCTGCTGGTTTCTTTGACCGATTTGGTCCTTAGCATCCAGCATAATACATATTAAAAACAATTTTTAATATATGGGACATATTTTTTTTATACATTTATATAATTAGCCATACATAGTACTAATGTGTGATTGAAAACTGGTTGAAATATAGATTTACTAGCATGTGGCCATTTGTAGGTGAAAAATATGTCAATGTTATGCCTGGTACTGGGTGTTGCACATGGGCCAATAGGTCGCCCGGTGTGGCCAGAGTATATAATCTATCCATATACATAAATGCTCCTATGAAAAGTTCCGAGACTCAACAACATGACCCTTCGAAATCAGATTCATATACTCCGATGACTCCAAGCGGCTAACATCTACATACTTAATTTCAAACTATTATCACATATCAACTCATCTCTACAGCTTCTGTTATTAGGTTACTTATACAAGAAAGATTTCAAATACTACATCGAAGAGAATCTATGTTACAATTTTATCTTGAGGATTAAATAGACTGTAGATGATAAATATTCATTTTAAACTTCATATCACCTCACAGAGTTCGAGAAATCGCTTCGGAAATCTGAAACTCTAGATTCTCCTCTCCTTCGACTTAAAAACTTGACATATTCACATCCCTCTGGAATCACTTGAAACCAAATTACCATTTCAACTTCTCAGGAGACATCTCGGCTTACAGTATTCTGAAGTAGTTTCTTTGTCTACATCGTGTATTGCTATAGTTTATTGAAGTAACCTCGCGACAAGCGGTACAATAATATAATTGTCTACTCACACTAGGGTCAACAAGAGGTAAATGCACCGTCACAAAATAATACATCTCACTGTTTAAATGACTACACATCTATTAATAAATATGATGAAAGGTATATATTGAATAATGTGGTCTGCTCATAATAGTCATTTGTTCAATCAACTCAGTTCAGATGGCAATTGTAATAAGGTGAAATAAATTATTTATTTCAGTGGAATTTACACACAAGTCTTTACAATAAAATACCATAAGTAACTGGAATATTTTTAGATAAAATATTTGATATCTGAAAATCATAAGTAGGTATCTAACAGAGAATATGCTGACCGATTGCAATGTGAATTACTAGTTGTGATACACATAAGACATTTTATAGGCTGATGACATTATGTTTTGCAATCCATGTATCCAATGTATCCAAACCGTTCAATTGAATATGGATATCTCATTCTCAATCAATTATATTGCAACTGAGATCTAATTTATTGGACATCATAATTCCCTAAACTAAGAAACATATTTTCAAGGCAACGAGACCTATAAGAGAATAATTAACTTTACTTAAAGTTACTAACACAGCTTATTGCTCTTGACCTCCAAATTAAAGATTATTCACTTGTTACGAGTGAAAAAGGTTTGAAAAAATTGGGTACAAAATAAACAAATATACAGAAAGCAAAATAATCTTGGTGAAAAATAAATAAAAAAAAGTTAATAAAGCACCAACATCAATATTCAACTTACGTTATTACATGACTGTCTATGGCCAATAATCTCACATATCTATAATCGTCTTACACATTAGAACATATAATGTAAATATTGAACAGAAATATACTTGGGAATTGAAACTATGAATATAATTCATTGGAATTATCTTGGCATCTGACAATGGCATCTTTAAAATGAACTTTTTCGCTCCAATTACGTGAAGCTGTCAAAAGTCAAGCGTTATGTAACATTATTTGACAGATGCACAGATAATTCCTAGAAATTGTTTTGGCAACTCATAAATACTAGCCAGACTTACACATGATTTTTTTATTACTATATAAACTTCAATTTCGCCACCAGAAGAGATGACTGGTATACCAACCACTGCGTACAGACGTAATATTGGAATAGGATGGAAAGTTTTGAAAAGATTGACAACAAAAATTGAAACGTGTACGCCTGGTAATGTTTGTTGTTGAGATTGTATGTGGTAATATCGCAATCGGTCCGATACCACGAGACTATGTGTGTGTGTGTTGTGGTGTGTGTGTGTCTCCGTAGTTTACTTGAGCAGCTCGTGCGCGCGCTGGTTGGCCAGCGTTATCCTCGTCTCATTCGATTCGCCCTACGATTAAGAACAGCGTTTTGTCTTTGTTGCACTCTATCTTTAGTCGTTCTGTTTATTTATACGGAAACCGCCACATTAAAAAAAATGTCTAGAGTTTTTTTTATACAGAAAGGAAAGCTGCTACCAAACAAACAGGGGATGGATTTGACAATGACGCTTATAAAACAGAATTAGGGATAAACCCAAAGTAATTATAGAATATAGAAATGGAAATTAAAAAAAATATATGCGGCCAGTTTTTAAGTATAAATATACAGGTTGTTTCGTATTCGGTTGATACATTTCGATTTACACATGAGTACAGTATATACGTAACATTTGGAATTCCAAGAGAGTTATGTAGTGATAAAGGAATGTTTGTTACTGATGAGTTCTAAGTAAGGTATGTTAGTCGCTGAATGGATGAATTTCGAGTTACAGATGGAGTGTGAGGGGGACGTGTTTTTGAACTGTCAGTGGCATGTTTGGCATCCCGCGAAACGGCACACAGTAGAAGTATCACAACACCCAATCGCTTCTACCCGCACACACTACGAAGGTATGAAAGAGACGGCATGCTGACAGGATAGAACTATGGACCCTGCTTACACATATTAGACTCTTTATCGCGATGTTTTAACATAAGCATAATTTTTTTGCCATGTCAGTTAATAAACTATATTGACGTTTTAAGGCAAAGTGTCAAGAGATTAATATGTGTAAACCAAGTGGAATTTTGATTTGCCAGTTAAGCGAAACGTTGAAATTTCGAAGGCCAATAAGCGAATTAAGGAGGGAGTTCGGCGATAGAGTAAGATCCCAAATCCAATTCTAAGGTGATAGGCGATTCTAAAATGGTGAAAACATAACAAACGAGGCGCAGTTGAACTTCCGCAGCGAGAAATCCCACCGGGCCTCAGAAATATCTTACAAGGGCATAAAATTAAAAGAAAGGTACTTTATAAAGGACATTAGTAATTATTAACATAAAGAGATGGTTTAAAATTATATGTATAGTATGCATGCGTCCAGCACGAGAAAAATATTTGTTTTTTTTTCATTTTGTTATTCTTTAAATAGGAAATTTACGAATCAATTCTTTATAATGTTTTATTTATGGTCATACAAATGTTGCAATTATCAAACTTAAAAATGGCTTTAAAATATAATCATTATCAAATGGACAAAGTACAAGATATAACATTCGATTATCATCTTCCTGCAGATGAACCAAAATCAATACTGTTTAAATGGATATTTTATATGACTCAAAGACGCCACTAAGCCATTGGAGGGGCGTATTGACCCAAGTCAATTCTAAACTCGTTGGAAACATTATAGTCTTTCGTATTCTACTAATTTCTGTTACTGCTTTATAATACGAAGTTAAATGCGTTTCTCTCGTTTTTTTAGTCTTTACAGCCATTCCGTATATTCAAGAGTATAAGCCTTCTCTAGCAATTAAAATATTATTTTTACATTTGGCAACATTTTATTTTCGTATCTCTTTTATTAACGGATACGTTTTGAAACTAACCAATTTTATTATTTAAAGCTGATGTATCCGTATCCCCCCGTCCTGCATTTAACCCTCTCCCCGGCGTACCTTGCGGTTGATGCGGTCGATCTGCCGGTTCTGGTTTTCTAGCTCGGAGCCCATGTCCAGCGCCATGTTGCGCAGATTCCCGATCATGGTGTTCACTTGGCCCATGTTCTCCTCCATCTCATCTTCGCGCGCATCATTCGTTATCCTGGAATTGACGTTGATCGAATTGTCAAAACACCACCAAAAGTGGTCAGCGACAGACATTTTTTGGGTCAGATGTAAAATGATTGCCGGATCGTATTGAATAGATTTGCGTCAGATCACTAACAAATTCTACTTCATTGTAATGATTTGCCATAAATTCCTTAATTAAGAAACAAAAAAGAAATTAAACTAACACATACTTTAGCTATCAAAATAACTTAACGTAAACATTTAGCACGCATAACACAATACCTTTCAGAATCTATTCAATATATGGTTGAAATTTCCCCGCATCTTCTTACTTATAACATTGACGTAAGATTACTTACGTGCTTATCAAGCAATCACACGTAACCTTGGGTTAACCTTTGACCGTTTAAAATAATAATAATCACTAACAGTACTATCAATTATTAAACATGGTTTGGCATAGACAATAGTATCTTAATATGATCTGTCACTTTTGGCGGCAATTCGAGCAGGAATTTTCTCTCTCTCTCCCCCGCCCACCGCTGTCGCCTGCCACGCGGCAGAGGCTCGCTATGACGTCCTCATAGCGAGGTGCACAGTTAACTTCTGCGACTTATACTATTGTAAAACACGTTTGAACACTTATTAATCGGTGCGACCCAACGGAGCGAGGAGCGAGCGAGACGTTACGAAATGCAAATAACTCTGAGAATACATATACAGAACCATTTCACGCTTCATGAACACGTATTTAAACGAGTCAGTGAATATTTCCGGGCGATTTGAATATTGTTTTATCTTATGAGTTATTTTTAAAAATTTCGATTACTTAAAACGTTTCATGTTATTTCAAAGGAAGAACACCGGCTGGTGTATTATGGGGCCAGCAACCTTCCAAATTCAAAAATATTCTTACGCCTTTGAACCTTATCAACCCTCCCATGTTAGTATACTGAGGTCATCTATGTATATAAAACTACATATTTTAAATCTCTTAATTCAGGTACATCGGTGACATAAAACTTCTTGTACAAGAGAAGCGACCACCGAGACAAACACATCACAAAACATACAGATATTCTATGAGATCCTAAGAGATTTCTAACCTTCAGATTTTGCATGACATTTGCCGTAAAAATAAATTAGTGGACGACCCCGCTCCCCCCTTCACCCCTGACTTTATTTGCGAAGAAAAATACAGCTTCCACCGTAGCGGGCAGTGTGATGAATCTGTTCTGCAAGCTCACCGGCCGATGTAGCCCGCCTGCGGCCCGATCCCGTTGCGCTCGTCCATGACGCGCTGCGGCTGGTTGTTGACGACCTTGCCGTCGTCGTTGCCCTTCCAGGTGCCGTCGTCCTCCTTGAACGACGCACCCCTACAAAGACGTTTCGCTTCTGAACATACATCTAACTAAACTGGGCTGTAGTTTACACTTTAAGACGAAAGTGTATCGAAGAATGCAATTTGTATGATAATGCTGGATTACTTACTTTTCAAAACTGAAAATACATTTTTATAATAATAATTCGTTATTTCTTACTGTCATCTCATCTCGAACTAAGCAGGTAACCTATGTTACGGTAACCAGACGGCTGACAAACTACATACATACAAAGCAAACACTTGTGCTGGGCACACAAGTATTTAGTTAAGCCTGGGAATCGAACCCATCGCGCCCGAATTCAACCTCAAGTTCACTGACCCCTGAACCAACGAGTCAGTCTATTATCATACAACTGTAACAGATATTTTAGATCCTTATCCATATTAACTGGTGTGTTCCTAATGGATGCAGCCTCAATGAATTATTCCTATAGAACGTACTTGTTGCAGGGCAGCACGCAGATGCCGCAGCACTTCTCCATGCCCGACAGGTTCTTCTCCGCTTCACGCATGTCCGCGTTGATCTGATCCATTCCCTCCTCGATCCTGTCCAATTGCTCTGTCCACACACACACCAGCAAGCGCTTTAAAACCGCACTCCAAACGCACAATTGTTAGTGTGTTGAAGCGTCTAACAATTCAAAATCTCAATTGAATTCTCTATTCGCGAAATTATTTTTCAAGAAAATTTCCAATTAGTTCCATTAATCTATATTACTTTTTTTGCCAAATGTAAATTCTCAACGCTCTCGACAATTACCAGGGCTAAGTGTAAGACAACAAGTAGTGAAGCTATTTCTCGTTCATTGAAACTATTCAATTCTATTGTCATGCAAATTTGGATTTAAAATTTTCGATATCAGCAACTCTATATCCATTTCAAGCTCTATATCGGCCTTTTCAATTATATAATTATGTTACATTAAAATGTCTTACACCTGATCCGGTCAAAATTGATACTAAATTAATTTTATTTACCTTTGCTTTAGATGATGTATGTGCTGAGACTAGTGATTAAAAGACTATAATTATTATAATGGCTAACACTTAGAACAATAATAATAGTAGGAATAATAGTAATAATCTCATAAATACTAATAGTCATGCAGTCAACAGCGAGATTGAAGTAACCGTGCACAGCTCGATGCGTGAACAAAAAAACTAAACAAAACGAACAACTGCCGCTATGTCAATTTAAAACGTCAACGTTAAAGCCTCGTCGATCTCATTCGCAGTTTTGCGAACGGTGGACCGAAGAGTCGTTCTCGTGTTTATAGTCATCTAATTTTATTGAATGATCATGAAAACGTGATTTTTACCTTTGTAAAATTATAATCCATTTGTTATTATTATCGAACTGTCGACACACGTTTCAATACATATTTCAAAAACATCATAACACATCATCGCCATTCAATGAATCGTCATAAACAATCTGAAGTGGCATCACGAACGCAAGCCTTACTAGGGGTTTATGAGTGATGTATAATATTACTACTGGATGCTTACCGCCCTGTTCATCCAGCATGACCAGGGTTTTCATGCCCACCTCGTGACTCTACAACACAATAATGATGTCACTATAGCTCGAAAAACGAATGCGCGGGCGGTGCCGGGGGCGGCGCGCGCGCACCGGCCGTGCGCCCGCCTCGCGCCCGCACCGCCGTACTCAACACAACTCAAACTGACAACTAAACAAAAAACAAAACAAAATAAAACAGTACATGAAATGATCTCTGTGAGCCGCGCCCGGGCGGGCGGCCGCTCCTCCGGCTGTGAGCGTGAACATTAATCGATAGCAAACGAGCGGATATCCATCAAGCCATTCCTAAATGAAAAGTGAACAGTAGCATTAATAGAATTGAAGTTATAGAAATGAACGATCATCTAATGTAATGCGGAGGAGCGAGCGGCCTCGCGCCGACGCGGGTCGCGGCGAGCTAACAGTTACAGACCTACGGAACTAACATTGAACAGTACGCTGCCAGCCATGGAGATGAAGGCATATACCATTTAATCTATACGTCAACAGACACACTCGGTCACGCGCATTCATTTCAGTACCGCAGATATTAAGAGAAGAGAGATTCGGAAAGATAAATAAATATACCTATAAAAAGCGTTCCAATCGATAACATCAACGGAAGAACTAAACAGATTGCGCAGCTCAATCCAAATTAAATCTTCAGCAAAAGATAGGAGTTACAGTCTTTTGCGACAATTAGCAACGAACGGCCATCGGGCTTTTCTATTTACACTATACTTTGAAAATCATCCCCATCGAAACATAGATATACACACGCAACATCGAATTGAGATAAGTCGATATTTAAGAGAAACGTCAAAGAAAAACAAAGAGAATATAACTTTTACTGCACATTCAAACACAGACGTTCTCACGTTTCGACTACCCAGTGTTCAGTTTAACTCTTACCGCCCTGGTGACTCAACATATGAAGCGCTTGCCCCCCGGCGTCCTCGCTCTATACATAAAATACAAATCAAAATAATATATCTTAGGAGAGAGTATCGGGGTGTGTGGGTGGCGGGGTGCGGCGCGGGCACGGCGCGCGCGGGCGTGCGGCGGCGGCGTGCGGAGCGCGTGCGTGCGGGCGCGGGCGCGTGCACGTGCGCGTGCGCGTGCGGGCGCGTGCGCGTGCGCTAACACACACTACTCGAACAACGACATGCATGCAGTGAAGCTTGCAAGTAAAACCAGATTCAGTTTTATCTGTGCTCAGTTTCATATGATTTATGATTATTTTGTGTGATGTCAAGAGTCGTGCGTTGAGGAGAAGCGTTTCGAATTTACTCCGCTAGTTTCATTTATTTTGGTTTTATGTGATTTAGGTAGGTTGTCAATTTAGAGTCGAGTACGAAACATCTGAAATGCAGAATGTATAACAGTATCGTAATATAGACCCGGCTGGCGTTTCCGACATAGCACTTGCTGTTCAGTTGTGCAAAGGGGTGTATTATATATCTACGTTACGAATGAAACATACAAAGGTGTGGGTTTTCCGCGATCGCCTCGGCGCGTCGTTCGCTCGCCAGTCGAGCTCTCAATGGACGCCCGCACCTTTGTATCGTATCAATAGAGGAGTCACTTTAAACACATAGCTGATACCCCCTTTACGTCTTCAAAATCGGCGAGTCCGTCTTCGCGACGGCTGAAAACCCTACGACGCTTCAACAAGTTAGCGACAAAATAAATAAATAAAAGAGATAAAATTGCAAGTTATTTAAGTAGTGTTGCAAATGTTGCAGATCACTCACCTCCCTGGTCGTCTAGAGCGACCAGAGTACGTATGCCGGCCTCCTTGCTCTACACCAGCCGCAGAAACAAAAAGTCAGAGAGCATGTTAGTGGTGGGGGTACAGTGGAGTGGGCCCGCCGGCGCGGTGGCGCCGGGTGTGGAGCTCACGCGTGTCACGGGTGTACGGTTGGGTTCACATTCGGTGTCACGCCGAAGGACATCTTCGATCTATCCCATCCGTGCGTTTAATCACAGCAATAAATATTTTTTTCATTAACGAACGGGATCTGAAGATGTCCTCCTCTCAGTTTGAACTGTGTTTGGAAGTTATGCGAATTCTGTACTGAGTTCATGACTATATAGTAAATGGTACATTTGTACAGACAAGTAGGTATATTGGAGAAAATATACTATTTGTAGATAGATAAAAATATACAAAAATGTGGATATATAACACAGTAAATAAATGAATAATATAAACTTATATTAAATAAAAAATAAACAGTATAAAATGTTGTAAATAATATAATACAGTAAAGAAAGTAACCATGTAAGTACCAGGAATATAAGATACAATTGGTCTGTATTTGGTGTGAGAGTTGGATGAGGTGTAGCTCGATATATCTGTTGGAGTTCAGTGGCAGGTATGGGGGTGTGTACACGCCCACATTTTGACAGTATTGTGAATGTTCGAGAAGGCATGAAAATCATACAACATAATAGATTACAATCAACAACAGAGAGCAGCCACTACACAGAGACTTACGATACAGAGACAGCTAAAACAGGACTGAACAAACTTAAAACTGATCATGGAACAATCTAAGAGACACATCATACGTTGTGTTGGGATGTTTGATATTGAAGTATTCGGTTACTGATTTCTGGTTACGGAAGGACTGATAGTAGAATAACATGATTCATCAAAAGTGGTATCAAAATAACATTAAAGAAAGAAAAACCAGACAGGAAGTAGAACTGTTAAAAGGTGCGTGGGAAGTGATGCCTCGGAGGCAGATTAGAAATTAAGAGAAGTTGGCGTCCAAGTACAGGGATATTAATTTTGAAAGCAGGCCCAAGCACAACAGAACAGACTATTTGAATAGGAAAGCGCACATATCAGAAACAGTTTACTGGCTAAGGATTGTCAATTTATGTCATTCTAGTAAGGGGTCAGGGGACTTGGATATATTCTATGATGGCTTCATGCTATGGAACCAAGAACAGAGCACTGGACAAAAATAATTGGAAGCTGACAGTTAATAGCTTTAGTCACAGTTGTTGGTTTTTTAACCAAAAGCAACTAAACTTTTTTAATCAATTACCAATAAATATCAATTAACTGTCAACACCAAAGGCTGGGGAACTTGAACTTGCTCACATAAAATGTACATTACTACAAACAACACAAAGGACTATTGAGACTGCTAACATTTGGATACAAAAAAGACACTTATCATGCAACACCCACATGTATGGTTCAAATTAAAAATAAACAATAAAACATTAATGGTATAAACGGCAAAGGATATGAAAACATAAAACAAAAACATACAGGAAACATCATAACCGGACAGCTACAATAGATACATACACATCGAATAATATATAACAATAATATTAGCCACACCGATACACAAGAGCCAGGGATAGCACAGGCTGCACCCTAAGGGGTTGGGGGGCGGGGGGGACGGGCATTGGAGGTCAAACCGAGCTTGGGGCTATCCAGGACACTTCCGCTATACCCCTCACTCCCTCGCATCGAGAACACCTCTCTCACAGATGATCACAAATAATCACAAATAACCAACGGAATAACTAAACATAAACATACTTAAAACTATGAGGGTAGGGGAGGGCGGAACTTAAAAGTTACTCGAACAGAAATACATCAACATGTATGAGTCCGCACAATTGTCTCAACTCATCGACAATAATA
The DNA here is from genome assembly GCA_018245845.1 of Apyrrothrix hygieia. Taxonomy (NCBI): domain Eukaryota; kingdom Metazoa; phylum Arthropoda; class Insecta; order Lepidoptera; family Hesperiidae; genus Apyrrothrix; species Apyrrothrix hygieia. The sequence goes on along the minus strand of DWEG01000180.1, from coordinate 495 downwards.
CGACATCTTTCTCCTGTATTCTGTATGCTTGTAAAATCAATAGGACACTGTATTAAAGTAGATATAGCAATCAAGATGGGGACATATTATATAGCTTTTTTTCTTCTTATTCGAAATCAGACATGTTACTTTTAAATTATACTGTTTCCATAATAATTCAGTAGTTTTGTTCATTAACAAACATTAATTAATTGGGAGGTATTCTCGAAAATACAACTTTATTAAATATTGTACTCCCATTTACATTCTTAAAATTATATTATTATTGGAACTGTCATAAATTAAGGTTTAATTTTAAATTCTATTCCATTAAATTCCAATCAATTAAACTTCAACGAATGAAATTCCAATTTAAGTTTTTTTTTCAACAAATATTAATCTTCTAAAATCTTCTAATCTTCGTGTTTATCACGATTATGTTAGTTTATGACAGTTTGAACAGTTAGTCACAATATATTTCTAGTAATACGTCGGAGTAAAGGACGCGAGCTTACC
>DWEG01000179.1:0-12724 GCA_018245845.1 Apyrrothrix hygieia | reverse complement strand
AATTACATCATACATCATCGATGTAATGTTTAACGTTATCTGTGGTACAGTTTCGGCGAGATGTGATTGTTTTAAATTAATTTTAATAGTCTGTTAACCTCGGACCTTAGATTAGCGTTACAAATTGAACTTATGGAATATGTGTGTGCAATTTGTGCTCATACGGCGCATTATCTGTTCTTGTAATGTAAACAGGGGGGTCAATAGCTGGCACATGAACCGCGATAGTGGCGTGGACCCGTTATCGAACTGGAGACCGTACAGCTTCACTCTCAGTCAGATTTCACGTAAATATACCTCGTTAAGATAACAGTTTCCTTTCCACACGACGCCACTCGCCCTTTTGCTTGTACTCAGCAGAACAAGTAGGTAGGTATACGTACACTTAAAGGATTTTCTTGTTCGAATTAAACTCAGATAATTTATGGCCCCACCTTCAATCGGAGGACGCTAAGTAGGTGTCTGAATGTGCCGTGTAGGTTTATTCCATCCAATTTTATTACTAAATATCCAAACAAAATGTTTATTGCATTATGAATCGTCTGCTTTTGTGATATTGCAGTCTGTGCTGCGCCTAAATTCAAGCCTATTGGGAAAAGCCTATTTCCTCGCCCAGGATACTTACATCTGAAGCAAACCTATGGATTCATAACTTTAAAGCGCTATAGAAAATAGGTACTTGTAACGGAATTCTATATTTGACATTTTGACATTATAAAAGTTAAAAAAATATATTTTTTTTATATAGTATATTCGTGCTCGGACACCAGCGTTTCGGCCGCCAGATTTACCATGACAGAAAGAGAGAATTAAAAAAAAAACGCACGCCATCATAAATAACGTTGACATAGCCGCCCACGCGCGCCTTATTACCGGCCGTCCGTCCGTCCGTCCGTCCGTTCGTTACCTCTATTGTGAGTGTGAATGCGAGATTAGCCACAGCCGCTTCGTGATCGACTATTTAGTGTTATTCTGTCACTGATGCTGTGTGCCCATTGAAATCTGAACGCCTTTTGAGATTGCTAACGTTGTTAGTTGGTTCCCATTCGATTTTTTGCCACGAAAACAACAAAGTTTCTTACTGTTCGTTGCAGGTGGTTCGTCTTCGGTCGTCCGATCATAACCAACAATTATATACGTATATAGCAATAACATTGTTAAACATGTAATAGCTGTGGTAATCTATTTGACTGCCTTGGCGATCGATTGGTAGCGAGTGGGACTGCCGATCTAAAGGTCCTTAAATATAGGTTCAAATCCCGGGTCGGGTACTTTTGGATTTTTCTGACTACAATTTATAGTTAAAATTTCTAATAATGGCTCCGAGTCTGAATTTTATAATGGGACGTAAACGTAACTGGTGAAACGTGGGAGTGTGCTACACTCCTCTGCCTACCTCTTCGAAGAATACAAGCGCAATTTTAAGTGTGTAATCTATTTATGCATTTATTGTCACTCATACTTTAATATGTTCGATGTAAATTATTACAGAGGAATATCCAAGTTAATCTCCACTGATTAAGGTGACAAATGTAAGAGTTTCAATAAACCAAACCAATATGATATTGATATTGACTCGATAACATATTTTAGGTAGTTTTAGTACAATATTGAGATGGAATACTACAATTTGGTCATTCGTCAGCGCGTTCAACTACGAGGCACAGTATACATTGATGCTTGTTCTCAATCTGTAGGGTGTTAAAGCGCATTATCAACTGAATATTTCATTAAACAGTATAAAACAGTACTTTCTATCATCATAGCTTATATAAGTAATATAATATACCCACCTAACCAAATTTCATACTTCAAAATGTACACCTGTTTTGAAAGTCATCGCAAAATACTAGTCGAATATTTTTTGTTACTTCTCTTGACACAAATTGTTGTAATTATTTACACGTTTAAAGTTCCGAAAACAATAAAAAGGTGAATTTTGGCAATATCTCACTGCTCACTAGCAATAACTCATAAAAAGCACTGGTTAACTTATCATTTACAAGAACCAACAAAACATTAAAACGAAATAACGTCCTGTATTCACTGAGATTATAATGAAACGGCTGTTTATTAGAAAAAATGCAGTTAACTAAACCCTTACTGCGTAACAGATAAGTCCAACTAATTATCCATAACGACTTAAAATTCATTTCACGTCGGCCATAACTTTGAAAACTGTCAACGAAAACGCGCGCTAAATAGCCTATAACGGACCGTCGTGATTCCAATTTCAAACCTCGTTATCGTATCGTATGTAAAAAACCGGCGATATTCAAAAAATATCTGGCTTTTAAAAAAGGAACACTGATATTCGTATGCGTTCGCCAAACAGGCTACAATGGCCAGTGTACTCGATACTACGCCGCCATTGTTACAACCCTTCGGGCGAAACCGCCGAATCATCGCGCTTCGATTAATATTGTTTAATGTATCTAGATCCCAACGGCGTATTAGAGGAATTACAAGGTTCCGGGAGTCACCGAGGATTTGTCGATCAACGATAAACAACGAAACTGGAACTTACTATTTGATGGACGAGAGAAATATGCGAAAATGCGAACGTAAATCTCCTTGTCCAAGTTAACGTCTCACGCACAGATTATACTGATTAGTTGTTAGAGGAGACAATTTTATTACGTCTGAAAAACATCCTACCAACAGTTTCGACAATTTTACGCGCATTACGCGCATTTTAATGGCCCAAACGCGCCCATGGTATCTCATTATTAATACTACGAGGACACGAGGTTGTAGTCTATCAGAAATTCTGTCTGGGCTCCTTTTAAAAGGATGTTTAAGCAGTCGGTTACACAATAAACCCTCAAATTAGCGAGCGCGCGAATTAACGTTGAATCCAAAGTGCGCAATTAAGGCGCGTCTACAAAGAGCCAATTCGAAAATGAACAGCGATATTCAAATTGAAAAAGGTACGCGCGGCGAATAAAACAATGAGAACTGTGTACGGTGGGCGACACGCTAATCATTAAATAAGCGAAAGGGAAAATCACTCATATGTCTTTCATGACAAAGGCGCGAATGGTATAATTGGGTTAGATTTTGAAGTTGTAGTTGGGTTTGCGGTCGGTCGTACCTGCCCTCGGGTAGTCGGTATGCGAGCCGACGCATCTAGAGCGGAGTTTGTCCGGCGCGAATCCAAATTCAAAAATGGAATGGAACAGCGAAATTTAAATAACAAATTAGTGGGTGCGTTCTCGAAGCGCGTCGGCCATCGGACTGATTCGAATTGATTTTTATGTAGGGATTATGTTAAAATTTTCGCGCGATACATAGAGCTTTAAGCTAACAATATCTGTTTATAAACTAAAAGCCAAAACAAAGATGCTAATATATAATTTAATTTGTAAACAAAACATTAAACATAATAAAGGAAAAATTCAATAGAAATAGAATTTAACTTAACAAAAAATTCAGTGCACATCCCTTTTTTAATTAAGAACGACGTATTCACGCATTAACTTAAAAAGTCCTTAATTTAGTGCCATTATTATTACTATCCGGAATTCTAAATTCAACTAAAAAAACGGCGAAGCCGCTTAACAAATTACTAATTACGAATTCCTCAACATGTATTCCTTTTTAAAAACAAGTCAATGTTAAATGCAACTGTACGTAATATTAATTTTGTATATTTAAATAGCAGACTAATAAATTATCTGTGATCGTACATCGTTATCTGAGATATAATTTTAACATAGAATTTTACAATGTTGGCCTTTTAGCAGAAAACCAAGAGATATCTACTAGAGTTTGAAACGTTTTTTTTATTTTTATTTATTAAATCTGTCTCCGGTCCGCCATGTGATCATACATCAAGGTAATCTCGGAATTTTCGATTACTACATTTCCGTGAGAGGCCATTAACAGACAACTACAAAAACGAATGTATGCCCGTAGGTATGTATATCTGCTCGTAACTAATCCTACGCCTACAGCCAAGAAGCTTAATTTTAATACATTACGTATTGCGTCCAGTCTCTTTATACCACTATGAGTATTATACCGCGGCGTTACTCGCGTTGAGAAAAGCACAATCCCATGTTAAAGGACGTTTACTAACGTAGTCTACTACATTAAAGCCAGAACTAATTTATATTATCAATAGTTAATAATATAGGTATTATATAGGTATTAACATTAAATATCCAAAAAACATCTGAGTGCAGACTAGTCTAAATAATCTCTGACGTACTGAAACCGACAAATCAAAATAGTCGTCATTTCGCATTTAGTAATGCGTAATTGAATTTAAAAAATGGCCACTTATAATCATCCAATCGCAATATAACGCAGGGACCGGTCCCGCGGGTTCCATATTTACTTATTTTTAAATATAAATATTTTTAATACATCTCCTGTCTTATGTACTGTTATATATAATACATCAACCGTAAATTTATGTGGTCACCGTTCGATGGCCGTTTTAAGTGTTATTTATCTGTGCCCGAAATGGGTTTTCGAGTTTGAATAAGAAATAGACAAGATAGACGCGTCCGTTCGGATTAGAGGTTGCGTTTAGTTTTCGAACGTGTGGCCAGTGTCCACAGATTATAAGAAACAATACATTTTATAATTTAGGCCATAGATAAATTACTTTTAATTACAGTCATTATTATAAATTACAGTAATGGTTGTATTATCTTTTAGGAACGGTCTCATTCTGGTATCTTTGGTCAGCGATTCAAAAAAATCAAGAATATTATCGTCTAGAACACCCAGACTTAATTAAAGTTGACTATATTGTTATCTTCAAACGTAAAACGTAATACATTTACACGCACCTCGTAGACGGTAATTTTTAATTGCCTTTTTTTAAAATAACATTCGTGAAACTTGGTAAATGTTAACATTGCGAATGTGTAAAAAAAATCCCGCTTGTATTTTATCACTACTTCGTCTCTGCTTCGATTTAATATTTCCAACGAAGTGAAATTCAGCTATCAATATTGGTATGTGGTTTGAATATTCGTGTCAGTTTTCAATATTATCGGACAGCTGCTCGACCTAGCCGTGATTGACAATAATGATCCGTGTCATAAATCTTATCAAATATCAACATTTCTCCATTAAGCAATAATTTGAATTGTTTCAATACAAACTGTTCCGTCGGCCCGTTAGTGAGGGTCCAATAAATTTTATTTGTAAGCCATAAAAACGGAAATCGACGTCGTATACGTTGCGTCAGGTGATAAGTGTTACATGTGACTCGTAGAAACATCGTTACACTATCAACACTTCCTGAACTCGCAAGCTAACACCTAAGCACGCCGTTTCGCAACCTTGCCAGCCCTAAAAATTAAAAACGTTGCACTAATGTTGTCCTGTTATCGTGGCGCGGCGACAAAAATAATGGCGAGGCATTTTTCAACACTTAAAACATAAAATCGAGTCGTTTTATCGTGAATGTGTACAAAACTGCCTATATGATTCCTGTATTATCTTTACTGTTTAAAGTAAGTGGCTATAATAAGTTTAATGCGCTCCGTACGGTCACATCGGCCGCGGATCGGCGTCTTAGAAAAAATAACGTAACAATAATGGCCGCCCGCAATCATATGATCGTTTTATTCGCGAACGCAACAAACATTTATAACGTGCGTTTGAGAATTTTTATAATATTTATGTGACACTGCCTATTTCGTGTCATAAATATAGTTAGTGTCACGACAGACTTAGTAGGTAACCCAATATTAGTTTTTATTTGCACAGAATGTTTTTTTATTGCAATTTACAGACATTTTTACGTTTTACAATTAGTAGCGATTTGATTTAAGGTTCATTGTTTGGAACGTCAGAACGGACATGTGAAACTGTATTTACAGTCTGTGGTATTTGGATAAAGTTGAAATGGTCATTAAACAGTTTTCGGCTCACGCAGATGCATCCGCTGATAGCGCCTCGCACTTGCTACTTAAGTACAGGTTTTCATGTATATTACGGTCAAAATTTTTTTCGTGAATAAATTTTTAAACATAATTTTACATAAACACAGATGCGATTAACGAAGTAACTTTTGTGATCACGATAGTTATCTGGTAGAGTTAATGGACGTGTATATTTGAAGTTCGCAATATGCACCTTCATTTATCCATATAATTAAACCTTAACTTAATAGGTAACTGCAACTTAAGTTTTGTATGACACGTTTATCGGTGTACTTTTACAAATACAACATATTTTTTCCACCCAATTGAAGTACCACATGTTCTTCGTCCTTAGTCGTGTTCACGCTAAAAGTATTGGTAAGCATTTATTCAAAATGCGTTATCACGCGTTAGTGGGCCATCAGTACAACATTATCATAGTAGTGGACAAATTGATACCCTTATCGGATATATCATAAAATTTACGATAGCTCTCCGCTCACAATATTCGGACAAGTCTTATGTAAATATAATTTCGTGTTGCAATTTGGACACTAATTTACAGACGCCCTAAACTTTATTAAAACGGCACACTGATAAAAAGGCGGGAACGGACGCCAAGTGATTTTTGTTCTGTGAATTTTTACTAATTCCATATTCAAATTCACGGATCACTGTATCGAGCCCGTTCACGTTCTTTGGTCCGGTGACTGTTCCTTATTTAAAAAAGTATAAATACATTTATCAAGTACTAAGTGTATAAAATGATAGATTATAGTCGAACAAATATGTACAATTATAAAATCAAAACATTGATAAAACTTGGCGCTAACGAAGTTATATTTCCGTCGTGTGATTTTTTTTAAATGAATGTAGGTATAATTGTAAATGTTTTTAAAGGTGAGACGTAATTCATTCTAAAAAGATGTTTATCATTATAAAATATGGACACGACAATTTTCAATGAACTTTTCCTTAGTACGATTGCGCTTTCTCTTGTTATTCATGACCGTAAAAGTATTAGCAGTGTTAGATAATTGAAAAAGATATTATTAAACGGATTCATCGTTGTCAAAAGCGTATTTTTATAAACAAGTATCAAATAATTCGCGTATTTAGGTACGTCGTTTACCGTGCCCTGAAGATTTAATAGAATTATCGATTAGGGCACAGATTAAAAAACTGATTAACAAAGACTGTATCCTATTAACGATAAAGATTACATTCTCGTGCTGGTATTAAGATACTCCCGGCATTTATCTAGAATTTCTTATCTGCGTAAAACCGTAAATCCTTGCGGGATTATTTTTGGTTTTACCAACATAAGGTTTTACTAAAAACAGGGACACTCGACTCCGCGGTAGATACGCTAAATTTGGCTCAAGGTTTTTTAAGAACGTTCAATTTCGCTCGTTACGTAGCTACTTATTTTGATATGTTTCCTTAGCAGATTATCGAAATGAAAATGTTAATAAACAAACAATTGCATTGTAAATATTTACAGAAAATATTGATAATTTATTTATAATATCATTAAAAACCTCAGTAGTTTATAACACTTACGCCTGATATGGAGATCAATTAGTTTTTATTAACATTGCAAACCAAAATCTCTTTCAACTGTAAATACAACCTTATATCCAAACGTTACCGCAAAGCTACGATGAATGATGAAATACATACGATTTAACTACATATTCCTGTAGAAAACACGGCAGGTCTGTAAGGGTAGATATATTTGGCACTCGGTGCTCTCTGCCTACCCCGTGACAGACCTGGCGTAGACATACCACAACCACTTCGATTTAAACACACGTTCCACTATGTGTACATCAGCGCGGTGCGGCCGACGCTGATCGGACGCTTTAGTGCGAGTTTAAGTTATAATTATACAATAATAACAAAATGTATTGTACATATCACTAATACTGTAAAATAAAAGACTCGTTTAGCTTTGTGAAACTACCTTCTGTCACACCCGAGCGAGATAACAGTGGAAAAGAGTGCATTTTGTAATAAGTACTCACCTACAAAGCACGCGACGAGGTTAACTAAGTATAAAAGAATTAGGCACCTATAATTAATTAAATTCAAGAAAACTATTAGAAAACAAGAAAAACGTCTAATGACTATAGCTAGAAAATAATTTTAATAAGGTCTTATTAATTAAACGCATCGCGGTATTTTAATATTTACCAAATAAAATACAGTTAGGAAATTAAATTTTATGCTTAATTGTCCAAGAAAAGAATAATTCTAAACGTAGGTAATCCATGAAGTCACAAATGTTTATGAAATGTAAACGAATACTTTGCGAAATACTCATTTTGCGTTTTTATTTCCTATTCCAGTTCTCGTGTTTTCTCGTATTACCGCGTAGGTTTTTAACTTTTGAGGATATAAATCCTTATTAAATAGAAAGTTTTTGCTTTAATAACAACCTTCGTTTGAAGGTTAGGCAAAAGTAAAACTAGTAATATTACTAGACAAACTGTATTATCTGTCAAATTTATATTTTGCACTATTTCCTGTGCCTACTACGTTTTTGACGTAAGGCAACACAATCGAATTCCTATAATTTCAATTTAAACGGGCATAAACAGATTTTTCTCACAGTTGTAATAAAACTCGGCGGCCCGCTAGGTCATTGAGGCGATTTAAATTAAAATTTATGTTAATGCCATCTTGCTTACACTCATTCACTGTGTTATATAACATAATGCAAGCTCAGTAACCGTAAGTAGGGAAACTGACGTAGAGTTATCAGAACACTCGTTTTAAGATAAAACTACCAAACTGTACAATACATCATCACTTATTAATGATTTAATCGTTTTTAATTGCAGTTTCTTTTATATGGCAACTTGTTGAGATTTTGCTTGTTGACAGATTATGTATAAAAGGAAGCTTTGAGGTTTTGAAGACGGTTATTGAAATAAACCCGAATTATAAGGTTAATTCGTTAATAAAATATTTAATCAATAATTATAATAATACATTCTAAGTTTTTGTACTTGCATGCATGTAATATCACGTTACCATAATACTGATATTTTAGTTTATTCATTTATTTTATTTCACTTGAACTATAGCAATGTTATATTATTAATTAATAAATCTGTAATAAATTCTACCACACGTAAAAAATGTTATTTCCAATTTATTTATCAATAACATTATTATTTAGAACTGAGGTGTGTTTATCGAGCATAAAATATAAAACATTTTTATAACTCACCGCACGAATTATATTATTAAATAAGCGTTTAAAACGAATAGTTCAAATATGGAATTTTAATACGGTTCGTAAAATTCGTTGTTCAAATTATTCGCGGAATCCAGTTTATGGAACTTAACGGTCATAAAGCATACGAAAATTCTGCTCTCAGTGAGTCGTTTTTATTAATCAAGTAGATGCAGATCTACTAAAGAGGTTTTGGCGGATTATATGTTTTGTTGATACATTATATTCTTGTTAATTGCTTCAAAAACTCGCTTGCAGCGTAGATTTGGTGGCCGTTTTTTTGTTTGGTGTATAGTTAAACTAATGTTATGGCTGTAGTGGCATACGGTGGAACATCTATTAAGCGATACCCACGGACAGGAGATACATTCGCGATGATTTAGTTGAAGTTTAATTTCATCCAAATGATAAGTTAGTTTTGAAATTATTAAGTATTTTTGGTATATATCGCGTTGTGTTAGAGTTGAATCTAATTATATGACCCTGTTACCGCAAATCTTATATTTATATGACTGCTTGCGTCGACATCTAAGTTTACGGACTCAAAACATCGAACTATTTTAAAGTGAGAAGAACTTTAGTAAAACATACAGTCAAAAACAAAGTAAAAAACTTTCACCCGATTTTTTTTTAAATTTTGAAACTGATAATTTAAAACATAAGATTTTCGAATAAATACAGCCATAACTTGTACATTAAACTTATTGATACACCTACTTTTCAGGGTTTCGAGTCATGGCTCTCAAGGGACTAGAAACGGACAAGGGCGAGGGACACTGCAAGCCCTGTTACAATCCCAGTAAAGTCATGTTCAGAAGTTTGGAAATGAATGATAAAAACATCCACCGAAATCTATAAACTAGAGAGACACTTTAGAATTCATTTAGACACTCAATTATCCTATCTTTGTTTGTCGTTTTGTGTTTACAGTACGTATCTCGCTTTCCGGAATGTTTTGATATACTACTAGCTCGAAGACGCAAATCTCTTGATTGAATAAAATATAATATTCTTATATCCGGTGCACTACACTCCTCTGCCTACCTCTTCGGGGGTTACAGGCATAATGTTACGTTTTTCGAATAAAGAAGAAGTTTTAAACACGTGTGTTACTTATTTGTACCGGCAACAAAATGTATTCTCATTTTAAAATATATCGAAGTCGCATATTCATTATCTATGGCTGCAGCGGCGCATATTATCTACGTAGCTGCGTTATTGAAGCACTAATGACCTGTGACCGTGGCATTATAAACTAAATGTTTTTATAATTCCTATTGGCGAAGTCCGTTTCGAAATTTAAACATTAATGCTGCAACTACACAAAAATCTTCGAGCACCAAACAATACTGGCAGTGCAATAAAAAGGCGCTAATAGAAGGAAACATTTGTAATCTGTCCTATGCTTTATCTGTGCGTATTAGACAAATGTGTAGTAACAGATAAATAATTAAATAACATTTTGGCGCGTAATGTAATTTGGCGGCTGTGACGTATCGACGCCAGATCCATTTGATAGGCGTTATCTCGTGTTATTTATTTTATCGTTTCAACGACAAATTGTGTTATAGCATTTTAGCAACTGATTTACCACCAAACGGCTTACACGTTAAAAATATATTACATTGATTAATGTCATTGGGGTTAAATTAAACATTAATTTATGAATTTTTACAATGTTAATTATTATTACCTCGTTTTATTAATTTTTGTCGTATAGAGTATTTTGAATTTTGACTTTGAATATAATATTCTCATCGCAGTACGTTGATGATATAGGTATATATGATTCATCACACAGTAATAACTGTTTTTGTATTATAATATTTATAATCTGTATTTAAATGTTAAACTGTTTTCATAAACCAGTATCGTAATGATGTTGCTACATTAGATTTGTTAAGGAAAAATTCGCTTGCCATTTTATTTTTGTTAACCTTACAGTCATTACTAAATTAATTCCGTTAATACGAAAATATTAAAAATAATTTAAAATAACTCCAAATATGTATAATATATACTTAGGTACTTTAGACTGAGTTAGATGGAAGATATTCACTATAATTTACAATGCCTGTAAAACTTACTACAAAGACGTAGTTTTTTTTTTAAGTTTTAGTAGGTACCTACGTATATTGCTGTCATAATTTTAATATTTTTATTCTTACATTAATAATACCCGTCGCAAAAAAAGGATTAAACGTGAGTACAAATGTTACCTGCTTTAACAAAAACAATGCAACCCTAAATCTTTTGGAAAGTTGTCTCCTAAAATGCCGTTAGGGTATCTTTGTGGCGCGCACCAGAAACACTTTTTTCCCCGTCATTGTCAATTGAATTTTATTGTTGGTTTCCGAGATAGTCCCTTTTGTGCCCAACCGTGCGTTTAAAGCCGCTCGCTCCGCGCTGTACCTCCAGCCCGACCCTATAAGAGCAGTTGGCCACAATGGACTCCCTGCTGTAAGGCGTTTTATCTTATTTGTCGTCGCCAGCCTGCGTACTCCATCAGGTGTCCATCCGCATTCATTTATTCACACATCACATATTCCAACACTTATTAACATGCGCTGTCGGCGACGTCATTGAATCTATTTTGTTTTTTAGCTCGTCGCCGCGGTGTTGCCTCAAGTTCACGGATTCTGACACGATATTATGCGCATTTTTTCAAATGTTACCAGCCCACGGGGACAGGTTGGTGTTATGATTTGATCGTATGAGCTTTTAACGACGCGTAACGCGTTAATTTATTGTTTATCAGCGATAAAACGGCGGCGCGGTGGACGCATTACATATTCCGAACGCGTCGTTCAACTTGTTATAACAGTTCCGGTGCACGGGCGCGCCTAATGTGTCGCATCGGACAACACTACGATTTTCGGATTCACATTTTGATTCCACATCTGCATACGTCGGTAGTTGTTTACCTCATCGCCCATCTATCACCGTTGTTCTCTACACTTGTCTTTTATTTAGCTACTAATAAACATCAGATACTAATTCAGCGCGTCTAAGTAACGGCGGGGGTGTCGAGTGTGTACCTAACGTGTGCCACTGAAAGTATTGCGTACGTACCCTAGGCTGAGCCATGAAAGCTCGGCCCGAGCCCGGGTGCAAGGCTCCGCTGGCCACCACGAACGTTTTTCGTCACGGGCCCAAGCTAACACACCACACAAGCACGTGAACACATACACATCAATTATTTGACACCGTCACAACGGCCCGCTAGCTCACTAGTGTCATAATGCACTCGCGACGGTGTAGCTGGTGGGTTCGTACGGAACGCGGAGCCGAGCGAGGCGCGGGGGAGCGGGAGGCCCGGCGCGCTCGGCGGTCTGGCGGACACTGGCGCGGCCGCAGCGCGCGGAGCCGTCGCCGGGGCGTGGCGGCCGGCCCCGCGCGCTGCGCCAATCGCGAGCCGCACCCGCCGCGCCGCGCCACTCGCCGCCTCGCGCCGCCCGCCGCCGCCCGCGCGCCGCGCCACGCCACTCCGCTCCACTCGCGCCGCCGCGCCGCCGCGGACGGCCGTTCTATGTTTTCGTCTCATCGTAGCCGACGATGAGTTAAATCAAACGGCTCATTTGAAATCACTCGTTCT
>DWEG01000178.1:0-12725 GCA_018245845.1 Apyrrothrix hygieia | reverse complement strand
TGGCGCCGCTCATCTCGGTGCGCTGCCTCCGCAGCGGGCTCGTCTATTCGCCAGATTTCTTCAAGAGCAACGCCGTTAAGTTTATCACGCACTTCGCTCAGGCACATGGCGTTGGTGAGTGTTATCGGTGTCCAAAAGGAAGATGATGAACTGTTTGATGATATTGATGACAATGTTTATCACTCAATTAATTGTATCAGGGGTTACTTAACGTAAATCCATCCCTACTATGTAAATTTGTTTACCACGTTTTCACGCCAAAACTCGTCAACCGATTATCATGAAACTTTCTACACATATTCTTAGAGGTATTAGAGAGTACATAGGATGCTTTTTATTAAAAAAGGAATATATTAAAAAAGAAGTTATTTTGGCAGACATGAAAATTTGAAAATATAGCAACTTCAAAGCCTTCAAATTATTATCTCGTTGACTATAGCTTCTGCTGTTTAAATTTTTATATATTTCATGTTATTTTGTTCTGTCACTTATAAGCAATACTAAAACTATTTCAATCACTATTTAGTTTAAATTATTAATTACTTCGTTTTATTTAAATTAAAAAAGGTACGGTTTCCCGTCAGGCTCAGCTTTCCTGTTACTATAAACGAAGCACAAGGGCAGACATTACAGGCAGCGGGGTGCGCTTAGAAAAATCATGCTTCTCTCGCGGTCAACTGTATGTAGCCTGTTCGCGTGCGTGTAATGCTCAAAATTTACACATTTTTGCACCGGACGGAAAAACTTAAACATTAGTATACAAAAATATTATAGAATAATACTATGCATTTAACGTTTTAAATTGTTAGAATTCAAAATAACGTATTTTTGTTGTAGTGAAATACATTTTAACGTTTGTTGTAGTAAATTATTTCCACAAAGCATGTTGTCAGTTTTTGAACCTTCATTGTATGTAGTCATTTTTAAATTACGAATCACGTTGATTCAGTTATATTGGAATGTAATGATCTATGATATTTATTTAAGGGCTTCAACCCGAGCGATGCCGTGGGTAAAAGCTAGTTGTAAATAAATATGCCTAGTTGGGATGGAATAGTCATGTATTCCATGTATATGTATTCCAAGATATTATTATTATTTATAGCCACAGATTTATATCGAATTTTTCACGGTACATGGAGAAAACAAACGTTCTACAAATTCATTGTACTCTCAATAAACCTTTAATTATAGTGGGTCGTATATTTTTGACGCAATTTGTTTTTAACCTCTACTAATTGTTCACAGAGACAAATATTCGAAATTTGATCCCCATAATGTATCGGTACTGCAACCTGCCACCCCTGTTGGCGCACTATCACAACCTGGTTTACCCGCAGCAAGGATTCCGGGCTATCAAGGACTGCAAGGATGATGGTGTGGAGAAGGATGACCCATTTTGGATGAAACTTGGGAATATTCTAAACCAAGATGGATTTTCTAGGTAGGGTTTTTTAAAATCTTTTCTTATAATGAATTAATAAAATATCAAAATACAAATGTCATAATTTCATAAAATTAGGCCTAAAGGTAGTGTCTGTGTACTTAAGTTAGTCTTGTTTCAAAGAGTGAGTGAACTCCAATGGGACTTCAATTCAGTTGTTTTATTCAATTTGAAATGTTAAGACTTGCATCCTACGCTCATAAGAAATAATAGACATTTTTGAATGCCATTGTAATTTACCACACATACCATTTTTATATTACATTGGAATATTTATTTACAGGTTGAGAAATGGTACAGTGAGTACTACTAGTGAATCTTCTGGCCTTAACATCCAATCTATGCCCTCAATTACAAATGGCTATACTCAATACAAATCAGCAATATTACCGCCACCGAAAGATGACAACCTCTCGCAAGACCCGACTCATTCCCGCTTCACACCCCAGAAAAAAGAGCTCTTACCTTTACCCAATGTGGCAAAAACAGACTCTGGCTCTGCCATTAGTTTGGCCGATTCCATCCTAAGCACCCAGAGTGAATCATCAAATGACAAAGAATCCAAATCCATAGATATTAACCAAGAAAAGCAACACAAAAAGAAAAACAGAGTAGAAAAGTTCTTTAGCCAGGTACGCGCAATACCCAGCAAAATTGTCAAGAAGAAAAAAGCGATAATGGTTGACAACTAGAGTACACCATCTGATCATAACATCCACAATATGTTTGAAGGTGGTAAAAACCTCTGCTTAATGTAACCACGGTGGTTTTCTTTTTGAGAATTGTCACACTGATATCTGGTGCAAAAAAACTGCTTCCTGCACAAAATATATAATGTATAAGGATAAAAAGAGTTCTTCTGCGCTACATCAAACATGACTGAAGATTTAATAGATTTGAATTCATGTCTGTGGGTGCAGTAACCAATCAGTGTGGGTTGGTCTTCATTGCAATTGTCACTTCTAATACATCATATTTAAGAAGTACCTATATCTGTGACAACTCATTATAGAATAAATGTAGAACAGTTTAGAATATGAATATTGCTTCTTTGATGACATGCTGCAGTGTTCCTTTTAAACTGTTACTGAATTATTGCCTTGGAGTATAGATCACCTGTATTGTTAATACATTTGTGGTAGATGAAATATTGTTTATGAATTGGTGGCAACATAGTGAGATTAGTCTGAAATTAGAAAGAGCATTTTTATGTACAAGTTCGAAAGAGTGTTATAAAGTTGGATATTTGAAAGAGATTTATTAAAAAATCAAATTATTGATTATCATAATCATTAACCTGTTCATCACTTCATTATAGCCTTCTCGAAATGAGAATGGTAAGCCTATATACTGCTACACTGTCCATGTGTGGGTTGACAGACCTATTGTTTTATTTTTTTTTATATTCATAGGTAGTCCTCCATTTTCACTTTTTTAACTATATCTACCTGTATGAGAGCATTAAACACTAACTGGAAGTTTTACAGAACTCACATTCACTTTGCTTCTTATTGTAATGTTATAGTTTTTTGTATGCAAGTTTACACCTATAACAAATGTTATATATAATTCATCTTCATTATTTACTTAACTTAACTTAACTGTACGCAATTAATACAACATTCTCATGTCAAAATACCTGAATGATTTGATTGGAAGTAGAAATGTAAATAAATTGTGATATTTTTGCAACAATTTTGGAGAATTGCGAATATGTAAGAAATATTAATACAAATTATATTGAAATGGCAACTTATTGATGAAATGATTTGTAATACTACATTTGTGTCTTTCCTTCTCTTTAATTATAAGTAATATGTATTATAAGAAATACCCACAGGGTGCTTTACAATAGTGCACATATACATTATAAACAAATAAAATATTCTTAAATTTCTACAAATGTATAGATTTATTTTTAAGTTGATTTTATTGTGCTTTATAGTTATGTATTTACAGACAATTTTGTCAAATGCAACAGAAATATATTTTTTGAGAACTGCTTTTGTTATATTATTGCATCCTCAACCTTAACTTGTTCATGAAAAAGTATCATGTACCCTTTATTTATATTAGAAATTGCAATAGACATTCTACAGAAACTCTTGTTCTTATGCACAAACACTGGACAGTAGTGTCTTGTCTATTGAATATTTTGTTTCTTTCATATTCACATTGAAAAGGGAGAAAAACAAGACAGTGTACAATAGTAGCTCAATGGGGATATCAAATGCTCATGCTCTGTTTAGTGCTCTCCGCTCTGGGCCAGCTCCTTGGCCTTTGAAGTTAAATAAAATATTTTCGTAATTTCTTTAAAATAGTTTTGGATTCTGAAAGCAGTGCAACTTGTTATTGGCATTCTAATATCAGCGATCCCCGTAACCAGTGAAACTTTTAACTATCAGAGCACATGCTGATTATTATTTGACTATATTAATTATTCTTCAGTTAAGTGTTCCTACGTAGATATATATAAATATACATATATCTGTTTGTTTATGGTAGCTATGCATAGCCCGGTGATTCTTAGCACCCCGTACCCCGCCATTACCATAGCCGCTACCGTAGCCAGGAATAGCAGGGCGGCAGGGAACTGGGGGCCATTTTACTTTACGCTTTTCCATGAGGGGTTTTTGCCCATAAGCAAGCCGAGGACAGGGCGCGATGGCGCTCTTTGAGGAGGCATGTGTCCAGCACGCACATGATAGGTTGATGATGATGATTGTTTACTGTTTACAATTGTTTTACAGTTTTACAATTATTACACCTGAACTCTAGTAACAACTATAATAATGTTATCTGAAATAGTTTCATATAAACACTGTAGAGCCTTTTCACAATATCCATATAATTCTGTCTCATGATAACACAGCTCTGTGAATCCTTACAAGATTATCACTTCCACAGCTTGCCAACAGCATATCGTGTTCTTCATTTACAGCAAGTTTTGGCTTGAAAGTCAATCTTTTTACGGTTAGGTGGTGTGCGGCGCTGTAAAAAGAAATTTATTCAATAAATACTACTTAATCACTAAAAGCAATTAAATAGAACCCTTAGTGCTGAGAAGCTGCGTTAAATTAGATCATTAACAATAAGTCAGCTTACATAAATAAATAATTGTATTGTTATTATATTGTTCTTATATGGAATAATAACAAGTCAGTTTATCACAATGATTCATCATAAGATTGGCCATTTAATGGTATTTATAATAAATGTTTCCGTGCTCGAGAACCAAATAGCAGTTCTTTTCACTTACAAGAAGGATAAGAAACATATGGCTATGATATACATTTTAATCAACAAAAGCCAAAGTTTAGGTATCAGACTAGTAAGCCTAGGTACAATTCTCAGCAATAACAATGCCTGTATTTGGGGTTAGCTGGTCATGATCATGGACACTTCACTTCAGCCGTATTACACATTTGTCGACATGTTTGGGCCACTATGCGGTTATAAATAGCAAAGGGAATAATCTATTAATTTTAGCAACTCCAGAATCAACTCGATGTAGGTACTAGCGAAACTGGCCAATAACGTATAACTCGCATAAGTTACCTAAGCACCTAGTTATGAAGAACTAATATCGAGTAATGGACGCGTCGAAGGCGAGCGGTACACATTAGCGGGAGTGGAAGCGCATTCTTCGCAAATGCCAAGTAGATTTATGCGTGTTGTATAACAATCTTACAACGGGAATGTGGTTGCACCTTTACTTCAACAGTTGGACGTTAATAGGCGGCCCAAACATTTGGACTTTCCGTATACATGTGCTAAATACTCACCAATTATCTAACTCATAGAACAGTTTCCACCCATCTCCGAACCCGTATATCCTGATCCTACCAGATTCGAACCCTGTAGCGAGTATCCACATAGTGTCTAACATAACGGGTGCGAAAGCCAGCGCTGTGATTGAGGTATTGTCCAATTCCAAGGGCTTCCCGACAAGGCTGTGGTCTTTGAGTGAAGTATCGCTCGTCCATTCCGTTTTTGACCATACACATACCTAGAAATAATATATATGGATATAAAAATGTCACTAATCTTTAGGATGTACAAAATAATCGTCCACTTATACAAGTGACTTTAGGACTGATGGTGACTTCTGGGGTTTGAAGGCCTTATTCATATTAGAAATTTATTTACGTACATATGAACATCATAATTATCAGCCTATTGCAGTTCACGGCTGGCCACAGGCCTCTTTTGAGGGGCAATGCCTATAACCCCCACGCTGGGCGTGCGAGTTGGGGATCGCAGAGCACAACGTCTCGCATCGCCTACGCTAGTGCCCGCAGGCGGCCGGGGCATCTAGCTGTGACTTTACGTACATATATGTAATATTATGGTCATTATAAGTCAACATTTTGTGAATACGACAGCGGAATGAAGGACAGGCACACCATGACACAATCACAAAATATATAATCCTATTTATAGATCTAAAATTGAAATGAATTTAAAATTCGAATCTCATTCAAATGATACATTAAAATAAGTAATATTATTGTATCATTACGTTAAATCCTTTACCGAGTATCAAATATTTCAGACTTGACGTGCTTCTTCTATATTCACCATTAGCTTTAAACAAGAATGCCGGTTGACATTTAGGTAAGCGTATGAATCATTCTAATCATAAGCTCGTAGGCTTCAGTGCGTACCTTGCCATCCCTCGAGCCGGTGGCGAAGGCGGCGTCGCCCGGCGCACACGCGCAGCACCAGATTATTCTAGAATGTACACCGTTCTTCTTATCCGTGGTCGCGGCCACTTCGAACGAATTTGACCCCTCTCGCCTTTGAAATAGAGTCCATCGTCTGTCGCGCGACACCGAGAGCAATTTTTGACTGTCCGATGAGAACGCTAGCTGAGTTACAGTAAGCTGATGAGATATCAGTTTCTGAATTTGCTGCCAGTTCGTGGTTTCCCTGAGAATTAGGTCGGAGTAAGAGTAACTAGACATTTGCATAACATAATATATGTCCAATGCATAATATGACATATTTGTTCTGTGCTAGGTGTAAAAAATAAGTATGTATCTTTATAACTATACATTTATATATATACCTAGTTTAGCAGCCTTCAGATTACCACCACAGGGTCTCTTCTGGCCTACCTTAGTATCAGGTGGCTGTGTGTAGGTGTGTTAAGACATTCATTATTGTTATCTCAAGACAATGGGTGTTCAATCATCTGATAATAAATCAGGTACTTTGTGAATAGACCACTCATAAACATGCATGTTTTCTATATATGTTACAATTTTACCCCAAGAAACTGAATAAATATTTATATTCAAAACACACTTTGCTCTTTGTGGGCTGGAATCCAGGACCCCATTGGCTGAACAGTAGAAGCTCAGCACTTTACTAATAGATAGACAAATGGACTACACTAACATTTTAATTATACAATCGTCTTACCATATGAGCACAGCAGCGTGTTCAGCAGTAGTGGCTTTACAAGAGGACGCCACCAGGGTACCATCAGAGCTGGCATCCAGTGTGAATACTTCATACCCATGTCCATATAACTTCTGGAGCTCCGGCCACAATGTGTTCTGCATGAGGGTCTCTTCTGTAGGTGGTTCTGAATGAAGAAATTGAAAATTTGTATCAGTATAAGACAAAATAGCTAAATACAGTATCCACACTCATTTAGGGCATGTTTGTGACATTCTTAAGATTAGTGCTGCCTGTCTAACCCATGAGGGACCTGGCATGATGATATAATAATGAGAAATTATTCATAATGATACATGACAGGCTTGTTGGCAGACTACACATATTAAATAACATCATAAAACATTAATGTCTATTCATGTCTGTCATGTCAATCTCATGTCATGTCAATGTCCATTCATGTCATTAATTTTCAATTTTTTTTTAAATGTTTTCAAAGTTTCCTTGTGAGGAACATTTAATCTGAAGAAGTTAAGTATTAGTTATTACAAAATTTGAACACACCATGTAACTCAACTGGCACAAAGAATCCACCATTGTCTTGATTATTGGCTGTGTCCTGGTCACTGAATACCGCCTTGTTAGAGAGGCCTAGAGAAGGAACCGACGCTCCTTCAGGACCTGTGAAACCTAAGTAGTGTAGGATATGCAGTATAGCAATAGCTAAAGATATTTAAAGGGGTATGGACTTAAGTGGTATTAGAATCACCATAATATATTATTTGGAATAATATCAACAGAACCGTCACATAAACATCCACTCCCCTTTGGATATTCATAGATTAGCACCAGGTCAGTGACAGTGTTCTGATTGCTTTACTAAAGGTAGAAAAAATACTAGACAAAGTCACATAATTCTTGATTTTATTCACTGTATCAACCTGCAGTCACAACTGTATTGTCAAAACAGCTGCTAGATTTAAAAAGCACTAAATGATGAGGGACGTTTTTACCTCCTACATCACTGTAAACAAGGGCTTTCCCGGTGATGTTCTTGAAGTTGTGAATGAAGTTGTGTGGTGCCTGGAACACTCTGATAACCTTTTCTTCAGCGGCAGATACGAAGATGGTGGGCGACACTATGGCTAATGACGCCATGTCATAACCGTGGACCTGTGGCCGAGCCACCTCATGCCATTCTTCGATGCCTGTAAGTAGTGAATGTAGATTTACCTATTGTGAATATAACTTTTGCTTTTGTAGAATGAGGCAATTCATATGTTATTACTCTGTCGGCAGAAATTGGAAATGTATGATGGAGTAGAGAGTAAGAGAAAACTACGTTCGGTACCCAACTACTATCAAATGTCATGACTGCTACATCGTAGCTGGCTTGTTCCGCTACACAACAAAACTGTTTGATATGGCTGGTTGGCTGATGGAGCCAGAAACAAATATTAACATTTAACTCACGGAAATTAACTAAGCACCTTGCTATAATGATGTAATAGTTAGTACCTCCCGTACTAACTGCATAAAAAGCGTTTGTATATTTAATCATATTTTCAGTAGTTTGATTGCCTCGTTGGTCGAGTGGTCGCAAGTGTGACTGCCTATCGAGAGGTTCTGGGTTCAAATCGCAGGCCGGGTACTATTTGATTTTTCTAACTTGAAAAGTCTAGTAGTGGCTCGGAGTTAAGATTTATACTCAATGTAAGGCAATAGGCTCACCCCCTAATCCATAGTGGGCCATAAACGTAACTGGTTAAACTTGGGAGTATACTAAATTCCTCTGCCTTCCTACCTCTTCGGGGATTACAGAAGTTACATTTTTATATTAATTTTTTGTATTATAAAACATCTCGCATGCGCGTATAAAGATAGATAATTCACCGTCCGTCGAGGGCGAGCGCGATAGACGGAGTCAGATGGAAGGAGGGGAAGTGCTTGCTGCGTCTAATACGTGTGTCGCACTCGTTTTACATATGGTACGAATAAAAGTACCAACCATCACACTTGGTCCAGGGTGCGTGTACTCGTGTGGTCTGGTCCAGCGCTGCGCTCATGATGTACCGTCCGGCTGGTTCCCATCTGACGTCTTCAACTCCACTGAAGTGCCCACCACACACCACACTTGGTTTCCACTGATTTGATTCCTGCCAAATAAATGCCACAACTTTTTAAGCTCTGGCTTGAGGGGTTGCACTAGATACATGGTTTGAAATTGTATATCAATTTTAGCAGTCATTTTGACATGTTAGTGCTCATAATTAATTCTCACTTATCTTTTAAGTTATGAAGATTTTGATAAATAAGATACAAACTTATTACCCATTAGAATATGTATTTAAATTCTTGGCCATCAAGTTATCTCAATTCAGGTATAAAATTAAATTTTGTAATGACATAATCAACCATGCTTGCATAATGTTTGAATTATGGAATAAAATAAAATGTAAACAAAATAAATTAAGAAATTTTCAGTAACTCATTGTTATTTCTGCTGTGAATTATTGTTATTACTGCTATTGTTATTTACTCATTGTTATTACTGCTATTTCTCTATAAATGGCTTATCATAATAACTAACACAAATAACACATTAGTTAATTCATATAACAATAGTCAATTTCATAATTTTTAAATTAATTGATTCAAGTATTTTGACATATTATTATGATTTTCTATACTAACCTTATCCAAACTCCAGATATGAAAAGATCCATTGTACCCATGGCTCATGAACTTATTTCCTGGACCAAATCTGCTCCCATAAAAACCTAGTCCATTTCCTCCTACTTCCCCCACACGGACTCTCTCTACCCATACACCTCCCTGGCTCTCTGGCTCCCAGAGGATGAGGGTCTTGTCTAGAGATGATGAAAGAAGACGGTAAATTGGCTTGGAATCTGTAATTGGGACAAACACTTAAATGTAAAAACAGTATTCATATACTGATATTGTTCCAATATTATTGCTAATTCTTTACACTAGGTCCCTCTTACAGAGTAGGCAGACAACACAGAGTGCCAAATATCTCTATTGTTATAGACCTAACATTTTTCATGAACATTTATTACTCTTTTAATACAGATATATGGCATACTTATATATAAAAATCATTGACACTTCTCCAGTGATGTTTAGAGCAGAGAAGAAGGGAAAAATAGGCTCTTTATTCATGGAACTTTCAGAAAAATCTATTGCTACCAATAGTGGCCAGGCCTTATAATGGTTTATAAATAAGTGACACATAATAATGGTATGCAACGTCATTTACCTCCATCAAAGCTACTAGGATACCACTGCACCCCGTACACCCATCCCTCATGGCCAGCCAATACAGCATCAAGCTTCACTGACCACATCGATCCATATGCCTGGAACACTTTCTCCTCCACTTTGATATCACTATTAACACGGTGCTGATCTATGTACTGTTGTATGCGCCAAAGACGTATATATGTATCTTGAGATGCTGATGCCAACATTACTGTACCATCACCTGTGAGGATTCCAAAGGGAGAAGCACCAGTAAGTAAATATCATTATCATCATCAACACCGTCATGATTGTCAACCATTTTATCCTTCCACTGTTGAACATGGTTCTTCTCTGAATGAGAAGGTTTAAGGCAATAAGTCAATATAAATAAGTATGAATAGTAAACTGCAAGTAAAACTTTATTTCCTAGTTTCATTCAGGTCTCATTAAATCAAATTGTCTGTTCACAATGAAGTTTGTCCATAGTGCTCAGCCTTTCAAGAGCTCACTGTGACTATGATGTAATTTGTTATCATCTGTGATCATGTCAGAACATGAAAGAAATGACATCCCATAAACTTTATCTGAAATTACGGAAGGTCATGGCCACAAGTAGGCACAATGATGATACAACACTTCAGCTCGCTCCTTTTATATAATAATATGAATACAACACAACTATTTGTCTTAAATTGTTTTTGCAATAAT
Source organism: Apyrrothrix hygieia (assembly GCA_018245845.1). Classification (NCBI taxonomy): domain Eukaryota; kingdom Metazoa; phylum Arthropoda; class Insecta; order Lepidoptera; family Hesperiidae; genus Apyrrothrix; species Apyrrothrix hygieia. The sequence goes on along the minus strand of DWEG01000178.1, from coordinate 1,903 downwards.
ATGTTATACTTTGTTCTTATTATTTTTCTTTTGACTTATAACTTTTAATTTGTATGAAAAACTATTATGTGAATACAACAGTGGCTGTTTTATTGGTTGAGTGTTTGCAATCGGGATTGCTGATCTAGACATCCTAGGTTCGAATCTTGGGTGTGTACTAACTGATTTTTCTAATTTAAAACTCGTCATCACTCAGAGTGTCGATTTGTGCCCCATGTATGGCTATAGGCTCACCAACTAACTATTTTATTGTGGGACATAAACATAACCGGTGAACCACTGGAGGGTACTATACTCCTCTGCCTATCTCTTTGGGGATTACAGGTGTGATGGTACAATTATTATGACAATACGACCACTGCCTTTTCATCAACCCATTTATCATTCCACTTTTAGAATGAGTTTGAAGGCCATAGTCTGTCATACGAGCCCAGTACTGTAGATTTAATACATCTTAGAGAACATATTGAAAAATGTCCTTTATCTGATGATCATTATGTCAGATTTAAATAGAGTTCACTACTTTGAACAGAATTTTGAAAGTAATGTTGCAAGTATAAACATAAATATTTTAAAATGAAAAATATTTTGTAGTCCATCTGTTGCTTACACATTATTAAAAAGAACTTACCTACATTCATGCCATCCAGCCCTCGAACCCAATCCTCATGTCCTATGAGTGTGTGGACTCTGTGGTACTCCTCGTCACCAGCAAATACATGTATCTTATGATCATCTAGTGCACAGAATAGTATGGGTTTGTTGATATTTGGTAGCATATGTGCATGCAGTGTGAGGCATAGGCCCGAGCACAGGTTTATTGCTTGCTTAAGACTTATACTACCTGAAATGGAATGATTAATATTTTTGTAAATAAAAAATTGATTGATTACATATTACAAAAAACTAATTGTGACAAAGTGAATACATGATATTACATTTTTTTCATGGAATGCTATAAATTCAGTTACAATGAAATTCTACTTGGATATACATATAGCACCATGTGCTAATTAATTCTTATAGACCTTATCTGCTCCTTCTACATAAAAAATATACATATTAGTAATAATTACTTGACATTATTTATTACAAAATATGTTATATTCAAAATGATTTCTTTCATGTTTATTTAGTAGTTCCCTGCCTCATTGGTCATGTTGGTTACAAGTGTGACTGCCGATTGAGAGGTCCTGGGTTCAAACTTTGGGTCCAGTACTATTGGATTTTTCTAACTTACATTTTGTAGTAAAAATTTCTAGTTGTGGCTCGGAGTCTGGATTCATGCCCGGTGTATGGCAATAGACACACTCACCGCCTATTCCATAATGGGAGATAAATGTTATTGATGAAACATAGGAGTGTACTACACTCCTCTGCCTACCTCTTCAGAGATTACAGGTGGGTCTTCAATCCTTAGTAATATGAAATAAAAAGTAAGCACTTATAGACTTCCTGCATGTCTATTGTATTTAAATAATATGTAAAAATGATCTTACCATTATTTCTCTCAAACACCCTTATGTTTGAATCATTACATCCTGTATATACAAGTATATCACTGCCGTTAGTGTAGACACCATGAATGCAGGTTACACCTTGGTTATGTCCTGTAAGAGTACTATTGACAGTCCACTTCCTATCATTTAATGACCAGATAGCTGCAGTTTTGTCTGCTGAACAGGATATTAGCTCTGATGAACTGTCCTCTGTTTTGGTCACCCATTTGACAGAGTTAACTCTGTCACAGTGATGGCTAAGGACTATCAGAGGATCTTTATCAATGGCTTTCTGAAAAATTCATAGTTTAAACATACATATAAAATTTTAAAAGATGGTTACATCGAATGGTATATGGAAAACGTTGAGCCAGATCATTTTTCCATCTAGTTAATATACACAT
>DWEG01000177.1:0-12732 GCA_018245845.1 Apyrrothrix hygieia | reverse complement strand
GATGCAGCTGAATTCGAAAGGTCCAGGACAGGTTGGAGTGTTGCCGATTTGGGGCGGTCTGTGTCTAGCAACGGACTTATACATTAAAGGCTGATGGATGGATAAAAATGTAGACGGTGTTTGTCCGCAGAGTTCCTGAACAAGACGACAGTGTACAACCGCGAGGCGCTGGCGCGCGCCGTGGCGCGGCCGCCCGACGTGCCGCTGCTCACCGTCTCCAACCACCACTCCTGCTTCGACGACCCGGGCCTCTGGGGTCAGTACATAGTGGACACACACTACACTTTTTGTTTCCACCCATTACACACTACATGCGATCCCCAACCCGCATGCATGCAAAACTCACCTTGCGAAAAGCTATTTTCAGCAGTGGACTGAAACAGGCCGATGATGATTAATGCTAGAATTCTCCTTTTATTGTTTTCTAATCATAAAAATTATCCTTACTTCTGGACTGATAAATCCTGAATTAATTGTGTATTTACCATACAATGAATATTTGAGCAGGCAATGCGGATTCGTTTTTTAAATTTTTCTTGGAGACAGCGCACTATGAATATTGCTGGCATTGTAATAATGTTGACAAGAAAAACCAAAGCTTGTCGATGGCATTGAAAGTGTTAAATACATATCTATCATGTTTAAATTAGTTTCGCTTCAAATACTCATGAGTTAGTCCGCTAGTATGCTTGACGCTAGTCTCAGAGTCTGAACTTCGTCTGCTACCAACGTCAATGTTACTACTTTAGGTAACAGCATAACATAAACAAATATAACATCACGCCTGTATTTCCCCGAAGGGATGGGCAGAGAAGTGTAGTACTCCACGTTTCACCGGTTATGTTATACGTCCCGTGAAATAGGGGGTGAGCCTATTGACATACAGACAGACAAGTTCTGCAATTTCGTCACGGGCTATCAGTCTAAACTGAAATAGATGACAGCGCGGGCAAATGAATGAAGCAGTAGCGATACGTTATGTATTTTAGGGAGCGAACCGATCGTGGCCGTGACATCGGCGCACGCGCACGGCTCGCGTCACATTACGACACGTGATGACATGTGACGTCACGACATCAGACGCGACTGTGTTCGACGCGGGAGGGTCCCAGGCACGGACTATAGACTTGAAATACTATTTATTATTGATAGTATTACAATTGGTTGGCAGCTTATATTAGTACATTCGAATACATTTTATGCCATTTATAACTGCAGTCTGTTCAACAAGAACGTGACCGTTATTATTTATAAAAAAGGCACCACAGCACCACCTTTTTATGTAGTAATCTTTAACTCTTATACTAATACGCAATATAACTTCTAGCTGCGTTTGCATTATTAATTCAATTTAATTGTTAGTTATAACTATGAGTGGAAAATACTTGAAACGGTAGTAAGCGGTGTTTCGTGTTCAACATGCTAATGGACCGAAACTATCATATAAATGGGCTGCAAAGTACATAAAAAAGTCAGGACATTTCCTCAAGAAATTGTTGAAATGATAATTAGAAGTTGGGAACGTTCACAACCTGCCAGAGAGGGGATTAAGGCTGGATATAGCTAAAAAGCAATATAAAGAGAGACCCTTCGTCTTTTTCGGTATAATCCAGCCCTTTCATTGCGTTCTGCCCAATGAACACTACGTCAGACGGGAATAGATATACCCCTAAAGACAAGACGTAATCGCCTCCATGAATACTATGTATATTTTCGGGTTACTTCGAAGAAACCTTTGTTATCTGATAAAAATGTTAAAAAATGACTCACTGGGTAAAGGAAAATTTGAATCGAGATTGGGGCAACATAATGTTTGCAGATGAAACTTCTTTCTGAACATGGTCTTCTCTGTTGTAAGTTTGGACAAGTAAGCATAATAGGTTGCTTCAACATACTTTAAACAGCCTGTAAAAGTGCACTTTTGTGGATGCTTCTCCAAACGTGGTTTTGGTTGCCTTTTTGTGGTCACCGGTATTTCGAATGATGAAAGAATGTGCAACATTCATAAAAATGCTTAATGGAGTCTGCAGAAAAGTTTTTGCATCAGATACAACAACCTGGGTGCTGCAAGAAGACAGTGACCCAAAACATCGCAGTAAACTTTGCAGTAGGTACTTGAAAACGGCAAAATAACATTATACCTTTTGAGTGGCCGGCAATGTCCCTAAATGCAAATTCTATAGAAAATGTGTGGTCATACATCAAAATGCAACTCTGAGGAAAGCCAGTGCCACACGGAAAAACAACTCTCTTATCAAATTAGAAAGAAAGCGTTCTTTACCATTAAAGTACGCTGAAAATCTAGTTGAAAGCATGGAAAAAAGGTGTCAAGCTATAATAAAGGCTAGTGTACAAAATATTAAGCTACTGCGTAATAACTAATGACATGTACTTCAATAAAATACATGGGAAAAAAAATCTATGATTTATTTCTTCTGAATAATAACGGTCACGTTCTTGTTGAACAGATTGTAGTCGTGAGCAAACGACCTACATTTCGTGCTTTAATGCTCTACTCTGAGTAGTATTATATGTGTTACTTACATAGGTATTATATAGGGCTCTGAAAGGATATTGCCCTGAGGTCCGTCACGCTTTATAGCAACGATGCGAAATGGAGTGTTCACGGATCGATCAAATCTTTTTGTACTGTTATTGTTAATTTTATATACCATCACGCCAGATCCGCCGTGCATCAAAGCATTACAAATATTTTTTTAGGATACCCTTAAACTGATACAGCAAGATAAATAAACGTAACATCACGCCGGTATCTCTCCGAAGGGGTAGGCAGAAGAGTGCAGGACACTTCCACGTTTTGCCTGTTACATTTACATCCCACCATGGAATTGGGGGTGAGCGTATTGCCATACACCGGACAAAATTCCAGACTAAGTGAATAATAGAAATTTCAATTTAGAAAAATCCAGTAGCACCCGACCCAGGATTTGAACTCAGGATCTCTCGATCGGCAGTAACGCTTGCAATAGACACAACCAACGAGGCAGTAAATACACAAATGCCACACGCCATAGAAAACATAACGGAGAACTCTCGTGTAGATCTCAGCAAGTTGTTTTCCTTCACCTTTGCAACCAGTGATATTTCATTTTCAATCGCACATAGTTTTATATGTTCAATAATGCCAACTAGCATTTCAACAGAAGACCTACGGAGCCGAGAACTGAAATCTAAAGTTCTAGTCTATTTACTTTCTATTTACAAGATTTATGCTAGCACATGATGGGGCAAATTATGTTCCAACTTAGTCTCCCGCATGAACGAAAACATCTTTAATACTTCACGTGCTTGTTTGTGGTAAATATCATAACTCGTATTTCACGTACAATTCCGAGTCTACAAGAAACATCTCCCTAACTTCTTCAGCTGCAAAATAGGAAGTCTCAAAACTATATTATGATCCTGAGAGATTAAGATTCCATTGCAAATCACCTTTGTCCAGAGTTTTTTTAGCGTCTGCACCATATATCTGTGACCACTTTGAGACAGACTCAAATTGTAGTCCATTAGTTAAAGTCAGTTATATCAATGACGTGCAGGTTACATTCCTGTATTCCACGCGCTCTCGAGGCCGAGCGCAGAAATAGTTCACCGTGGAACAATGCAAAGTATCTTATACGGTATGATAATAATTTATTTTACGCCCACAGGGGAAATGTCCAAGTTGTGTACACTAATAGATAACCGCTTCAGGTTCTGGATAGTTTCAAAACAGTTCAGTGGAGTGTCTAGTCGTTCGTTACACGTGTATTTAACAAAGAGGCGTAGTGGTATATTTATGTGACGTTAATGGCGATCAGAGGAACGCCGGGAACGATCTTTGTATGGACGTTCTAAATACCGAGTTGTTCTAGATTGTTCTACTTAATATGACTTTTAAAATATATCCCTATCTTTGAGGTCCCATGTGAATCGGTGTGGCATTATTATATTTTCATGTCGTTTGTCGGTGGCTTTTACAGACTAACCAGACCTTGATAGGTATTTTGAATATTTCAGTCGAAATTCAGCGCTAGTAGTAGCAAAATAAATGATTGATTGATTACTTGATTGATTGATAGGAATCGAGTGGTGGCTGGGAAACTTCAAGACAAGACAAGAATTCATTCATTAACACTAATTCTCGTTTTAGTGCACAGGATCATATAATTATGCATGTTTTTGGAAATGTAAATGAATAAACGGGCTAGTGGTATATCCCTTTGTCGATCCTATATACACCTATTTCAGACATGATACTATAACGAACATAGGAAACCGCCAAGAGAGCCAACGTTGCAATGCTGCAACATCAAAATGTCCAGCTTTTGAACATCATATAAAGAATACCTGCGTAAAAAAATACTTTTCGTATACTTCTTATACCATGAAACCTACGCAAGAATTCAAAATCTAATTTCTCCAAGCACGTGGCACACGCAACAAAGGCGTTACTAGCAAATCCGTGCCGCTCATATCTTTGGCCGACGACCAATCATATCCGCGGAGAGCTTGGCGCGCGCCACCGTGCCGCCCTCTTGGCTGACGAGACGAGTGACTCACTCGGAAATGTCAAACATAGCGTCCACAAATTGACAGTTGTGAGAGCTCATATGGAACCGTGCGTCCGCTATGCTACCTATTTAGGACGTGAGGTAATAGTGTAAGGATTGCTAATTGTCTTAGCTAATTAGCGCAGTGGAGCGCACTGCGGCTCTGTTTCAGTTGCCGGGAGAGTTCCGTGTGTAGCGATAGAAATTGTATATAGAACCCATTATAGATGGATAGTGATGGATAGCAGAAAGCCGAACATAACATATCTATAATTCTGAAGGTTGAAAAATCGATAGTTAGTAAATATTGGTGCTACCGTTTGTGTAATGTTAATGAAGCAATCACATTAAAATAAACACCGTTCAATACTTCAAACCTAGGGAATGTAATACTTACCAAACTTTCATTCAGATCACGACAGTAGATTAATGTCCAAGCTGTCTGAAATGTTAATACTTTGGGATATCCTGTACTAGGAAACGGCAACATAAAGGAATTAGGCGATGCCGTAATCGCGGCACTGCACTATGGACCATAATTCCGATAATGATGAACAAATATACCAACAGATACTTTGTTCAACAGAATGGTTGTATCGCTGCCGTTGTTGTAGCGCAGAGGACGTACAGACTAAAAGTCGGACGGACAGACATGGACAGACAAAGCTGTCCCATGTAACCATTCCTCAACATCACATAATCAAATTAAGTCTCCCTTTTAAGTTTCGTAACATTTCATTAAGTTGAATATCTTTAACGAGATCTTTTATCAACGTCTATTCTTAGAAATCAATTTGTCTCTTTATCAAATGTCGACTAAATTAATCACTTCATGTCAAAATTTAACATTTAATTTAACTTCACTTGATGTCAAAATTTAACAGACAAATTATTATTTTGGCAGTTCAAACACACCTATTTATGTTTATTTACCCAATAATGCATAAATGTCTGTGTAATTATATCGAGTGTATTGAAGAGTGCTTATCTAGTACATAAGGGGTATGGGATGAAGAATTAAATATGTCAGCCTGGACAATCTGGTGGACCTAAAGGTCTTAATCCTATAAGCAGTGGGAGAAGACCCTTGTAAGATGATACAACTATATGATTTCTCATTTACAGTGACCAGTATACCTACTAATGATTGAAATCTCCTTTTCAGGTCGGACTTCCGTGGAGACCAATTTAACAGCCCAACAAGTGGGTGATTGCGATTTAAATAACATTGTATTTTTAAAGTGAAATTTCCAAGTCTGAACAATAAAATAGAATTTTAAATAAGTGAGGAGTTCATGAATGTGGAATAAGGGTTTTGTCCCGGTGACCTTACGGCCGGAAACGACTTACCGCGAAAATACGGCTCAGATACTGACTTGCCTTTTATACATAATCCTGAAAGCGATTGACAACAGAACCTTATGTACATTCGATTTTTTTTACGAAGTGTGTATAATATATTTGGTATTCATGTATGGGAATGATAGTCCCCCGAATCTTACCTAAATAGATAAGTAAAGGAATCTAATGATATCAATAAGATAAACGTATGCCATCTACAGAACTTCACAACAATGTTAAGTAACAAAATCTTCCGTTGTTAATATTAACATATCAACATCACACTTGTATTTCCCCAAAAGGGCAGACAGAGGGGTGTAGTACTTGTACTTTTCACCAGCTATGTTTTGCAAGTTAGGAAATAGTCTTGTGGATGATATTATAATCGAATAATCGTTTCTGTCCGGTCGCCGAATCGATGGGCCGTTATCGGTGCTACTTGCATGATTTATGAGGCAGCCGGAAGTTAGGTTTAATGCTTTAAGAGCCTAACTTTTCTCTGAGGAAACTCGAACGATCGTTTGCGAATATTACACGAGGTATTTATAATACTAACCGAGTCTTGTTTCTTCTGTGTAATCTATCAACGCTTTATCAAAATTTTGAATCTACTTTTACAATTTTCTCCATTAAACTTCGTATTCCATTATGATCACATAAAAAATATTTAAATACTTTACTACCTTCCACGTATTAAATTGACACGACTATTCCGCTTTTTACACATAATCAACAAGTGTGTTAGGACACAGACTGGCAATAAATCAACAAGCTAGGCTATTAAATATTAACGTAACATGTAACATCATGCCTGTAGTCCAAGAAGAGGTAGGCAGAGGAGTGGTAGTACACTCCCACGTTTCACCAGTTACGTTTACGTCCCAATATGCAATATATCTCTAACAAACATTGCCCAATACTACTACTTTAAATATTCACATGCTTTCGGCTTTTTTTATTAACGTTTATTTAAGTCACACATTATATAATAAGTAACAATAAAGGTAATAACCACAATAATGAGCACAATCTGTACGAAAAGCAAAGGGTGTAGATGTTCATTTTTATACCTTAATACCATTACTGCTGAATATATGTAGATCCCTTAAAATTAACACACCACCTTAAATTAAGACGTAGACACAATGGTAATAATAATAATAATTAAAAACCCGTTAATCTCACACAATCAATGATCATGGTTGATAACTAAAACACGGGAATACGTTATAGCAGGATTACGTGAATGGAGGAGCGCTACTCGGTGCGTTTCATTACCTTTGGCACGAACAGCGTTCTCAACGATCAAATAAACAATATGTTGGTTTTATAGGTCTATTACCGTTTTGCATCTGCCTTGTATTTGTCTAACGGGGCGTCCGTGTTCAAGAATGTTCCGTATTTAGCGTATTGGTTGCAAACTATTGACGTGTCATTGTTGGATCTCTGCGATTGGCAGAAGTGAAATGTATGAAGTGAAGTGTATGAAGGTAAAAATTATTGATCTTGATCTAATTTGATTTTCATCTAACTTGATCTTGAACTTGATCTAACAGGTCCGACGGGGGAGTAAGGAGTGTCGGAAATCCGCGTGCGTGGATAAAATGAGTGATGAATGTTAAAGACGCATGTCCGATCTGCAAGGATAGATATTTCGTACTCGGTGCTTTCTGCTTGCCCCCAAAAGGAATGACGTGATGCTATAATGATAGTGAAATGTATATGGAAACATGGAACTTATAATTCCCGCGCTTTATCAACATGTCATGACTCTTCAAGAACTATTCACAGGATTTTATTACATGTGTCTTGAAACGAAAACATTTATTAACAAATATCTAACCCATGTTAACATTATACTCATCTAAGTGTATGGTCGTTTGTCCGTTGATCACATTTTAACACCAACATGATTGTATAAATCTTGGAAATTTTTCAAAAATATAATTTGTTGAAAGTTATGGAGTTGACTGAACTTGCGGAAACTCTGCTTAAATCAACCTGTAACGAATCAAAAGAAGATGGAATATGGAGGATGTTTCATTTGGATTTGCGCCTGGACTCTTCCCTAAAAGTGAAGAATAATATCGTGAAGAGACGTACGCACCCCGGAGCGCTCCAGAATATTCTCTAAAGCGCGTAAAAACTGCCGAAAGTATTTGGCCGACGAGGTTGACTGCTGTCTTAAACCTTCTCATTCTAAGCGAAAACCCGTATCGACCAATGGAATAATAGACGGGTTGATGATGACATGTTTGTTTGAATAAACAAAAGTCATAAGTGTTGTTTGGACTTTTTTGATAAATTGCAATGCATTTTCAGATTCACGCAAATCACTATATTGCTGTTCTCGAATATGCTAGATCGCATTACTAAAACAACACTTTTTTCTTACGAGTATCTGTCACTTTATTACATAAATATTTCACATAATTATAAGTTGACTTCTTCAATTATGAGTTCCCTTGTCATTTCGAGAGGAGACCCGTGTCCAGAAGTAGCTCAATAGAAGGGTCCATGATAATGATGCGAGATAATAATGACAATTATTTATCTCGAAGCGGTTGAGAATCGCATTGTTTTAATTACATACACGGTTTTTTAATTGTGCATATATTTATAGCCGTACAAAACATTTTTGATTAAATTTTATTTTTAACATCAATGTACAGTAAACAAGAGGTGTAAAAAATTTCTTATTTAAATACGTTCTTAGCTCTGTAGCGCCCAATATAAAAAAAACGCAAATTGCCGTTGCAGTACATAAAACACATTACGTACGAAGTTGATAAAAATAAAGCACTACCGCATATGATATACATATTTTACTTTTACTATGCTCCATATGTGAAGGTCTTATCAAAGCGCATTCATTATTAGAAAAGCCTTATTAAAATTCTATGAAACTGACGTACGTGAAATCAAATCATAACCAATGTTCAATATGTATGTTCAGTATGCATGTTCAATATTGGGCATGTTATATGCGTTGTTTCTTTAAAGGGATAAACAATAGTGAGTACATTGGTAGCCAACAGTCTCAGATGATTCATTGCCGTTTTATACCCCTGCCACGTGTCACGTGGACGGTTTTATTCGCCAGTGGAACACGCGCTTGCCGGATTTCAAAATAGCATTGACCAAAGCGCGAGATTGTCTTTGAAGTTCGTATCGTACACAAATCATTCGGGAAACGGTATGCCGCCGTAAATAAAGGAAAATCGTTTTTGTGTTCGAATTATAAAGGCATACCTACCTATAAGCCACACACACCTGTTTCCATTAATTCCCATTCGGCACAGGCAATGAACTTCATCTGGTACCACCATTAAAACATATCTTCTCAACCATTCATATCTAGTAACTTTTTAATAATTTAAGGTTGTCACTTGCCAGTAAAAAGAAAACTTTAGTATATTATTTTTCCATAATACAACTTACAAAATACAGGGTTGACTTATTTTTAATTTGGTTATGATTACTATTCATGATTAAGTTTAAAATAAACAAGCATGACATTGCGTTAATTACATATTGCACTCTGGCAATATGTAATTAACGCAACATTCCGTTTTAAGTGTAATGTATATAATAATTGTGATGATATATTTGTCTTTTTGGTTATGTTTAATAAAGAAATAATGAATGTTGTTGTATTATGAGAAACAGCCAATTAAATTTGATTGCTCAATTAAAATTTATTTCTTACTATTATGAAACAAGTACATGATTAAATGTAATATTCATGAGCATCTAGAATTTTTAATTATTAATAATGGGTTAGTATGATTGTAGCTATGGTGTGGTAATGGGGGATGGTGGTTAGTAGTGTTACCTGCTTTATTCACAAGTAGCCCATATATGCAATATATGTTTATGTTACATATGAACTCTTGATAGTCAATTTACAGATAAGATCAAATGAAGAACAACATTAATTAATTTTCTATAGCATATAATACATACTCAAATTATTCAAATGTTCTTTGTGCCTATGCTTTTGCCGATGAGTGGCCGATGTGATAGCCGAGATGGTTTAAATTATGTAGTATTAATTATGTGTTTATTTTCAAGATGTGATTAAAATTAAATTAGAGTATAAAACAGTCAAAAATACACATTATAACAAACCTTGTAACAACGTTACTGTACAGTAGTGGTTAATGAAACATCATTACCACATAGTACACTGTAATTCCATCATCAATGTTATATTCATATGAAGTAAGTTACAACAATAATATTGTTTTATTATAAATATGTGTCTATACATTATGATGTAGCACAACATTACCACAGTCAGAATGTCTCATTACATAGTGTAGAAACACTAATTTTAAAAATTAAAATTTACCTACATACATTAAAACAAACAGCATACCTAATGACCAATGGAAGTACTACTCTCCCTGCCTATCCCTTCGAGTAAATACAGCATCTAATGTTATGTTGTTATACTAAAATAAATGAAACCAAATTAGGTCCATACATTGGAAACCAAGATGAGGGTGAAGTTTATATATATTTAACATTTGAATATGAAACATTTTACTTTTAAGTAGTTAACTTACTTAAGGTCAATGCTAATGAAAACAATTACTAATAGGTTATGTACAAACTGATAAATGATTGTTAGTTTTTATTTAAATGAGATTTAGTTAATGAACATGTCATTTGATTTAATGTAAATTATACTGTTGCTAAAGTATTGAGTTTTTTAAATGGGTGCTACATAGGTAAATAGGAACATACCAAAATAGCAAAGTTTTCCAAGATCACATGTAAATTACAAGTACACATAATATTATCTTTATCCAATTCAATCCCAATCATTTATGCCATGTAGGCATGTGTTTCAATGAAAATAATTGCCCAGCAAACATAAAACTAACCAGAAATTTGATGTCTGAAACTATTTTGAAACATACCTAATAGAAAATCATGTACATGGCACAATATAAACGTGCCACCTTCAAAGGAGATACATTTAGGTTCTGAATTTAAAATTAAAATATGCGTGATATGACGCCGGGCGTCATATTGTTTCGAGAACAAAAGTAAATTTTCCCGCCTGTCATACTAGATTTAATGACCGAAACGTGTCAATCACAATAATTGACAGAGTCTAGCGTTCGGTTATTTTCGTACTTCGTACGTTGCCGGCGAGCAAGGGAACCCCGCTATGAAGCATCGAGCATCACAAAATATACAAATCATTGTCATCTGTCAATAACGTAACCTCAAACTTTACAAATCAACAACCTAACGTGGCCACAACAACAAATATTTATTCATGAAATTAAAATTTAATAGCCACTTTATAGTTTAAAACGACTTTATATTGAATCGTGAGTGCATCAACCGCGTGTAAGCCAAAACATGACGGTGAGACAGTAGAAAACACGGCCATTTTTCGGCCAAGTGAATGTAGGTGTTTGACAAATGTGTTTAGAAATCAAAAACTTACCCTTTCCACGTCGAGCTCGGTCCCTGTACATAGTCTCTTGCCACCACTACCGTTGTATGCCATCGTGCACCACAAAATTAAACACAAATCACACCGAAACGCGTTTAGCAGGAACGAAAACGAGTATACTACCACTTACGATGGTTGTGAACAGACTGGCAGCCGAGTGAATTGAAACAAGCACGAAATGAACGACGGAGCAGTAACGCGGCGCGAACGACGCAGATTAAATATATGTGAAATGAATTTGAACAGATTATAATTCGCACATGAGTAGGAAAGAAAAAAATGTTTTTAATATGTAAACAAATTTGATACGATTTAACGTATTCAGCCCAATCGATGTTATCGATACGATTATTTAGACATATCTAGAGCGTTTAGAACGATAGTTACCATTTCTTCATACAAATAAAATTGGAATATAAATAAAGACAAATTGCTTTCTAAAAGTAACAGTAATACAAAAATGTATTAATCAGTGATTATCATTAAAGCTCATGGCTTCAGCTTGACCAGTATTGTCATTGTCAATAAGACTGTCAATTTATAGAGAGAAAATACAACAATTTATATACATATTTATAAACGTATTATATCAATTGTATATGTACATAATAATGTAAACATAACAAACATTTCTAAAAGCTCGCATTTTACAAGTTATGGATAGTCATAATCTAGAGGATGAAGTTGAGATAAAAATTGAATACAATGATTATTTCGAAACCGATCCACTATGTGAGAAAAACGTAAATTCAATACAAGAAAATGTTGAAATAGAAAGGGCCAGTGATAAGGATATATATAATGATGTAAGTATATTTAATACTCTTTTCAAAAATATGGAATGGATTCGAATTGTTTTAGGTGAAAGATTATAGAATATCATTGAAATATTTTCTTTTGTTCTAGGTAATAGAAAAAGAAGTGAGATGGTATGAGTTAATTGATGACCGAGGGAGATTTCTTTGTCAATTTTGCACACTAAAGTATTCAACACGTCAAACTTTAAGGTACCATGTAAAAACAAAACATCCAGACCAAGCAAATAAAATCAAAACCAATTATGTCAATAAAAAAAGAAATAGTAAATTAAAGTGTCACATATGTAAGGAACAATTTAAGGATACGTTAAATTTAAAAACACATTTATTGAACACTCATTCATTGGAAGATATTCAAACCTCGTGTCTATACTGTGATGCAACATTTAGTACTGAGAATGAAATATCTGAACATTTATATGTACAGCACAAGAAATTTGTGATAAAATCAATGTATATGTGCAACATTTGTGGATATAGAACTTCAATAAAATCTCATTTTAACCAACACACAAACACTCATTGGGGTGACAAGACCAACAAG
>DWEG01000176.1:0-12735 GCA_018245845.1 Apyrrothrix hygieia | reverse complement strand
TCTTAAGCAAAAAATATCGGTATCGTCCATTGATACCTCTCATTGTCCGCCCGCCCCACGCCGCCCCACCTGTAGTGAATGGTCGCCGGCTCACAATGAAAAATGTAATTTTTTTAGCCAGGTTTTTTCTCCCCTCAGTCCTTTTGTCGGTGGCAACACAATATTTCACCTGGAACAATTATCATTGTCTTTGCCACCTTCCAAATGCGGTTACATGCAGTCGACGAGTATCTTTGTGTTTTCGAGATTTTTACTCTTCTAGCCATTTTTACTAATATCCCAGATAAAAGTATCAGTGAATACCTACTTGTGATAAATCGCATAAAAATTGATTCCGTAATTTTTTTATTATAAATGTATATAAATCATGACACTATGTAATACTTGTTGCGATATTTTCATTAAAATTGTTCAACGCTTGTATTAGTTGTCCCTTTCACTCCCAACCTACCCCGCACATTGTGAAATCTTACAACATTTCACATTCCCTCCAACAAAAGAGTTGGAACAAATTGATTTATAACTAATATTAGTATTATAGCGATCATTAAATGGGGAAAAAGTCAGGACTTAGAATCGATTTAGTTTATATTATAAATTACGACTCGTTATAAATAATATCGATACGCATTGACAACACGTTCGGTATTGTTGTAATTTTTTAAACCATTAAAATTTCCATCAACTCCTATAAAATCGATGGCGGTGATGTTAACGTTGAAAAATACGGTCATCTCTTTTTAACATTAGCGTTTGTAGAATAATAAAATATGGTGTAAATGAAACAGCAACAAAAATGCTCGCGCGTTACGAATTTCATTAAACAAGCAAATAAATCGCACACCGATAAATACGCCATTGTTAGTAAGTGGGTAATGTTGATTTATATGAATATTCATATCGTTTTTCAATTTTAATGTTGGCCGTTTGTAATTTATTTCATAATGAAATATGTTTTTTGCTTAGTAGATTACACTTATATAATATATTCCTCACTAATGGCGACACGTCAACTATGTGCATGACTTACTACAGGTCAATTATTGTTTTAAATTCCCAGTTTTCTTATGGGGTAGGCAGAGAACACTGAGTGCAAAATCATGCATCACTCTCCTTATGCACGATAATAATAAAGTTCTTAGCAATAACCATTTTATTTATAATTTTAAAAATATAAATTATATTTCTATTCCTATATCTAAATAGGTTCTAACATCGAGGAAAAGGATGGAATTAAAGCGTATTATACCGCTACGTTAACACAATGCTCTTAACACTATAAAACCATGGTAAGGTCATGTTGTTATAAGCAGATACCACAAAGGAGAGTTACGTTTTTTTGAAACATTAGTATAATTTACCTTAATAACATTAAAGTCTGCCATACCTACTCGTATGTATTGTAATGCTTAATAATGTCTTTAGTACCTTTTCTGTACACTCAAGAACCTCGGTTAATTATATATACAATGACAATTATTTTAATTCTATACAATTCTATACAAATATTTTAATTCATAGTGGGACACAAATGAAACTGGTGAAACGCGAGAGTGTACTACACTCCTTTGCCTACCTCTTCGGAGATCACAAGCGTGATGTTACAATGTAGTAGTTGATCATAACATTTTATAGCTAACGATAATAATAATTATTATTATATCGTTACGCCATTTCCCTTACGGAACAGACAGAAAGCATGGAGTGCAAAATATTTCTATTCTTACATACCTGACGTGCTTCGTTAAATTATTATAGAATTATCAATAATTGTATGATAATTAAAAGTATATAATTAACTCCATTGTATTATATTGTCGCTGTATGATAAAAGTAGACGAAACTACACTGGTTTCTATTCCAGATGTCATTTACGATAGACAAGTTAATTTCTTGCAATGACGAACTAAATGGCTTGAAATATCAATGTCGAAAAATACTTTGAAAATTCTCCTATTCACTTTTGTAAATACAACCAGTTTTATTCACAATAAAAAGGTGAAACAGTGTTATAAAATTTTGAATACCAATTTGAAAAGTAACCGTCTTTTTTTTAAGTTTTAGATCAATTCCGTTCAAATATTGAGGCTGCATGTATACTAAGTTAATGGCACAATTTGGTCAAATTAATTTGAGCCTTACTGTATTAACAATAAGGGTAGGTTTCGTTGAAGGAGCGCCAGCGTGATGCGCCCTGCACCACCGCGTGTCATGTCTAGCAACGATTCGTCGCTGATCAAACAAGCTTTTTAAATGCTACCTAACTTGTCTTTTTTATATCGCCATTTGAATATTTCCATCGTTTCCATAAGGTTCGTGACACGACTAGGCACCGCCGTCACGTGAGAGATATTTATAAAAGAAAAGCGGTGTATCGGCTGTCTAGCGTTATTTCCAATTTAATGATTGCTAATACAAAATCGGAAGCGGCGGCACGTCAAAACATCGTCATTTATTGTCCTTTCCTACAGCCTGTCTGTTTAATAGGTTCGACCTATCGTAATATCTAACTCTAAACATCTTGCATTAAAACGTCTTAGCAGAATTCGGCCAAAATTGACGCTCCAGAAATCAAAAATACGCACCCGTATCGATTATTCGAACGGTATTCAAAATATTCATGTCACGGTACATACAAACACTTAAAAATGAACAATAAACCACCCCTTAGCTATAAACAAGGAGTTTCTGAAATGTTTAACCGCAAACACTGAATAAAGCCATATCGCTGGCCGTAAACAGTCCAAAAAAGTGGAAAAAAAAACGACGTCGACAAAAGTGACGAAGAAAAAAAATCCCCGCGCTAACATGCAAATGTCACCGCGCGATTGCGCTCATTACTGCGCCATAAAACCATAACAACTCTCATTACGGGCACAATTAAAAAAAAACTCGTCAATCCCCACAGTCGGCAAGTGTGACGAAAACCGCTTACGGTGCGCACCCACATAGTTTGTTCCCTATGAAAAAAACTTAAAAAACGAGGGCGCCACCGTCTTATGCAAAAAAGTTCTTATATATTCACCCCTCACGAATTCTTTTTTTTTTAATGAGCACTCGTAGTTTTTTTTACGCAGTTGTTTTGACGGATCGCAATCTAGCCACTAATTGCTTTTTCCTCCTTGGGGTGAGAGTTTGCTTCGCGAAATTACATTTTATTAATTGAATAATATTAATGATACTTCCTTCGGGCGATAAATCTTTAATGACGTTTTTATTCGTCGCCGCGAGAGTGACTGGACTCGCCTCCTTGGAGCACTCCGAGTGGCTTTTTTTTCTAACGACCACGATTGATGTTAATTACGTTTCTAATGGCTCCCGTGATACACTTCCATTAATAATATGTCGGACGACATCGTCCGCTCTACCAAGATTTAATAACTACACATCTCACGAGATTAATAGTGCATCTGCGCGGTGCGTTATTATAAAAATGTGTGCACCGCAACGTTATTACACCACACAGCTCCGTACGCCTCACATACGATTATACAGTTATTATTATATCAACACGCCTGGTTCCTTACGGGTAAGCAGAAAGCAGCCAATGTCAAATAACTCCATCCTTACAAACCTGACGTACTTCTTCTACATGTATCTCCTTCGGCATTTGCATCCACCAATATTTACACGTATATCTGATCTGTCAATCATTCATATACTGTAGTGCCGGACAAAAATTATTTAAATATGTATTCCCTATGAACGCTTTGAAGTAACATTTCATTGTATTAGCTATTTTTTATATAACAAAAACAGAACGGCGAATTGGGACGAACTCATTAAAATGCAGTACTTCATCAGAGCGAAATTAATCCAAAAAATTCTCGACAGCTGCCGCGCGGTGGCGGCGGCGCGCAAAATTGTCAAAAAGTTGATCTATACCGAAATGCTAAATAAACCTTAATTCATCCCCGCGCGCATAAAACACACAGCATTGTTCCCGGTCGCTATTATTATTGCTCTTTATTTAAGCGTTTCATTTATTATCATAACTATTATTTTTTTCGCGATGGTTCCGCGCGTTTTTTGATCTCTTTTGTTGCGCAATCCGACATTGTTTCATTTTTTTTGTTGTTGTTTTTTATTGCGTCGCGGTGTGAGCATGGTGTAGTGTATGGGTGATTTATTCTCCCTTTCGAGTAAAACAACACCCGTGCGAGTTACGATTAGCCGGGTAACGTAATATCTAATTACTATGTGCGAGCACGTACGGACATAACTCGTGTTTCCTTCCCGCGATGTGGTTTATGGAATTGGTTGCTCATATTTCGGCAGTCTCTCCGTTCTTGCCTAGTTTCTCACTGTCTCACTGGATATACGTTTCCCACGTAATTTGATCTTTATTTAATTTCGTGTCTACTTTCCCAAAAATATCTTGGAGTATAAAAAATTCGTAACAGCCTACGCAAATAGACGATGGGTGCTTGTTTTTTGATGTGCATCTTCTCCCTCCCCACAAGCGATGGCTAATGTAGAGAATTCTAAATTCAATCATCTCAAACAAAGGACTTCTCTCGCTCGGCTAAATGGCGTTTTTTAATCGGATATTATAATTAATGTTCCTTTTGTCGCGTGCTGACGTGCCCTCGCGCGGACAATAGGACGCCTAATAGAAAGAGATATAAATATTTTTTTTCCCAGAAACAAGAGGCTACCTGCGATAAAACACAGGCGACAGTCCCGCTGAAGACGAATTAAATTAGGATATTAATCAAAAATTCTATGCGCGATCATTTCGAGCATAATGAGATCGGAGACGATATTAAAATATAGAAAGGACATAAAACTTATAATTTTACTTGACCCCCCAGAGTCCATTGTGAAAACCCACGACGGTCCTTTGGCGAAAATTGAATAGACGAAATTTTTTTTTATTAAGCAAACGAGATATCCCCCTCGGCCGAACCCTTCCTATCTTCATACAAAAAAAACACAGTGATAGTTAAAATATACGCGGATATGGCTGGCATTTTTTTAGCTGTGGGTATAAGGAGTAAGGAATAAAAAACTGCATTATATCACGGTCCCTCCCTTTATTACTTGTCGTGAGGGCGGTGCGGGTGTGTGCGTGAAGCCTACACTCGGACACTAATCTGTACATGTGTGTCAGTAATCCGCTCCTCAAATAATATCACGTGTTTTGTTATGATGAGATGACCATTCCTCATCGGAGATATCTATGATATTATTTGACTGCCTCGTTGGTCGTGTTAGTTGCAAGCGCGACTGCCGATCGAGAGGTCCTGGGTTCAAATCCCGGGTCGGGTACTATTAGATTATTCTAATTTCGATTTTCTAGTAGTGACTCGGAGTGTGGATTTGTGCCCGGTGTATGGCAATAGACTCACCACCTATTCCATATTGGGACGTAAACGTAACTGGTGAAACGTGGGAGTTCACGACACTCCTCTTCCTACCTCTTCGGGGATTACAGACATGATGTTACCATGTTACGTAAAACAAAATTAAAATTTGTATAACCTTTGTAACACAGATCATGTTCAATATCTATTTTAAATTTCGTAAGGAGAACATCAATGCGATTGGTGTCATTTCACTCTTTTTTCTTGGCTACAAAAAGACTTCTTCAAGACACCTCAAATATATAGTGAAAAAGTTCGTCGATCGCTGGAAACACTTAGATATAATATATTGTAACTAGCACTTGCCCGTGCTTTCGCTCGCACCAAAGTCGGTATTACAATACATTGCGATATATCATTTGCTTTTGTTAACCGAAAGCATAAATGAAAGATTTCAGATGTGTTACTTCCGAACCGACGAATTTCCACACAAACTTTCAACCCTTAATTTACCCCCTTAGGGGAAGAATTTCGTATAATAAATAAACACATTTTTTTCATAATAGATATCCCAAATCTAAAATTTTAGATGTATAACTACTAAACCGACAAAATTTTATACATACTTTTACCCTTATTTTACGCTCTTAGGGGTAGAATTTTCAAAAAGCCGTTCTTAGCAGACCCCTACATGGTAAATTAAATAGTCCTGCCAAATTACAAGTCAATCGAACACACGGTTCTTGTGATATCGTAATCATCTACATATGGGTGGAAATCGCTTATATAAGTATATGTATATATAAAGATCTTAACTAATTAATTGACAAACTCCTTACCTACACATATAGTACATGTTTATGTAGGTAACTATCCACACAGATACATACTGTTGCGCAATCGAACAGAATAGATCACCGTACTAGTCGTTGCTAGAAAATTCGAGTCGTGTACATGTACATTAAGCAACGAATCTAAGGACTAGAATGTTCTACAACTCCGTGCAAGTAGCGCCATCTAGCGTCGAGTAGCTCGCAACATCTTATAGAACATTACACGCGATGTTTCTGGAAAGTTACTCCAGAACATTCATCGAACTTTAAAAAGAAGGCGTGTTCGGTTGCGAATTCAATTCGTTTTGGCGACACGACTAATTAACATACGCGATACGAATACGATATACAAGTGAATTATTTGTGATTATTACGGAGCGATAATTAATAAAGTGTGTTTCTGCGACTTAATGGGTATATTTTATTTCTATTGAATCCCGGCTCCTAACATTATATTAGAAAAAACTACATTGTGTTTGGTTTAATTTCTGACAACTTTTTTCTCCTTTGGATTTAATTTACATCTTATATAATTAGATACGATACAAACAAATTAAGAATATGAACATTGCGATAATCATTAGTTTCATAGTAAACATGTGGCTGCCATAGCACTGAAAGGCCTAAAGACTATATTCATAGTAGTCATGAACATTACACTACTCACAATATTCTCCAATTCAACACTTTGTGCATTGTTCTTATTGAAATAGTTTTGTGCTTCTGCTAATTTGTCCAATGCCTGAAAATATATACAAAAGGTTTTAGAATTAACATAATAACCATTATTACGTAACCATTACAATAAAATAAAATGTTACCTCTAGATAAACATTCAAAGTGTCTGTGGACGCCGTGTGAGGACCAGCTTGTATGGGCTCAGCAAGTTCACGAGATACCATGTAGAAGTTTATTACATGATCCAGTGCCTTCACTGTCTTTTCCATATCTATGGTCAAATAGGAAAAGTGTCACATTGAATAAGTGAATCAACATAAAAAAACTGCCTAGATATATCACATATCTTATCAATAAGTGCATCTTCTCATAATACAGAACAATACATCAATTTTTCCTTTAACTAATTATCATGAACTGCCTCATTGGTCGTGTTGGTTGCAAGTGTGAATGCCGATCAAGAGGTCTACGGTTCAAATCCCGGACCAAGTACTATTGGATTGTTCTAAATTTAGAATTTGTAGTAGTGACCCGGAGTCGGAATTTATGCCTGGAGTATGGCAAAAGACTCACCACCTATTCCATATTGGGACATAAACGTAACTAGTGAAACATTGGAGTGTACTACACTTCTCTGCCTCTCTTCGGGGATTACAGGAGTGGTGTTATGTTAACTCTATAACTAACTTTGGTGTATCTGCTCCAAGCGAGCTGTGTCCCCATAGAGTGGCAGCACTGCACTTTCCAGCTGTTGCAGACGCTGCTCACACGCACCCAACACATTGCACACATCACCAGCCAGAGTGGAGCTCCGGTTTGCAGCAGCTTTCAGCTCTTGGATGTTAGTCATCTCCTACAGAGGAATATGAAAGTCTTATAAGAAACATCACTTGAAATATGTAGTATGGAATTCACCCTTGAACCCCTAGAGATACTACACTCAAATCCTGCTGTGTACCTCTTTACAAAAATGTGCATTGAAAATTAAATGTATCTTGCTGTAATGGTGAAGGAAAACATTGACACCATACCTGTACTGTACACCTTACAAGTTCTCCTTGGTTTTCTAAAGACCTGTGAAGTCTACCAACCTGAATGCTGCCATAGTGGCCTTAATCCTTCACATTCTAAGAAAAGACCAGTGACCAGCTGTGGACCGATACAAGGTTTGATGATGACGACATATTTGGCCATCGTAATGAAGAAAGCTTATACCAAACAAACACTGGCATCATTACAGACATGTACGAGATTTAACGCAAATAATCTATATATCTTTACTGTTAATTATTATACACTTGACGAGGAAATATAATATTTAGGGCTGCTATAGATGACAACAACAATCTACGCCCCTTAATTTCTAATGATGACATATCAATATGTAAAAACTAGTACACAATACACAGTAATATAAATAAACTGGTAAATGGATAGGTGGGATGTAGCTAATAAATATATCGATAGTATTAGATAACACATTCTAATACCTTTTTCAACTTCATTTCAATTTCAAACTTTTTCTCCACCGCATACATGATTGAGACAAACTAAACGTAATCATGTACACCAATTTCTTTTTTTTCAGCCTCAAATATGAGCAATGATCTAATCAAATTTCATTTTCACTTTGATTTTTCTAAAATAACAAATAATTATAATATTTGACTAAATGAAAATACAAATCGTCAAACTAAATTATTGACAGAAATGACAGTCTTGACACTGGCTTGACAGAGAATTGCTGACATTCTAATACATCGATAACCATATATCACTATTGGACAATTTTTGATCTACGTAACCGCGATGGTGATCAGCCATGAAAGTTCAGTGATTTTATATATGAATACCATATAATATTGTATGATTTGTGATTTGTTGATTTGTTATGTTAGACGTATATATTTGTTATTTTATGTCATGTCTAAACATATTACCTGTATCCGATCGCAAACATGGTGACGTGACGTGCATCGTCAAGACGTGGCTGACGTCTGTGATTTTGGTACGTCAAATCAAGTAATTCCTCTCTCCTGTATGAACGTTTTAATACACTTTTGCTGATACTAAAACTTGTTATACTCAGTATTTTAACGTAAATACGGAAAAAAACATGTAAGTATTATATTAAGTACTATTTAAAATATATTTAATTCATATTTTACATAAAAATTCACTCATATCCTTTTTACAGAAAATGGACCAAATCGCAAAGTTCGTAGAACCTGGCAAACAGTTTGCTAAAGACTCAATCAGATTAGTTAGAAGATGCACAAAGCCAGATAGAAAAGGTATGCATTTTGATATACTAATGTAAAATCCACATCTTTCTACAAACCGTAGTAGATCGATTTCTGTGTATGTTTGTACTGTGTACCAAATGTATATAGTTATGGGCAACGAATACCAATAAACATCCGAAAATAATGAGTAAACATCCATTATTAGTCTTTATTCTTAGTCACTTTCAAGTTCGAAAACAGCTGTTTACCATATACTTAAATTTTTAATTCAGATACTTAAAACAATTCGACTGACCATTAATAGCAAAAAATCAGCTTAGTAACCACTAACACTGGCTAAACCAACTGACTTTTTAAGCCCTTTTCTTATCAGCTTGTTCAAGGTTTGTTGTAGATATGGGTAACAGCAGTCAATTTTTTTCACAAGATAAAAAAGAAGCCACTCTGTAAAACTTTTTATGTCGTGAAAGTAGTGAATGTGTTGTGTATATGATGCATGCAGTTTTCTAAAGCATGTGAACCTCTGTGCACTACAACATGGGGGCAGGTGATCAGAGTCAACATCACATTGACAACATGACACAGTTCCAGCTATCGAAACTCAGTCTCTTACTATAAACTGAATTTTGATAGGTGAATTAACATTTTCTGAGAAAATTCTAGTAAGAAATATAATCATCATATATTTGCAGAAAATATTTTGTGAATGTTTGCATAGAAGATTAATACGTAACACATAACATCACACCTGTAATCCCCGAAGAGGTAGGCAGATGAGTGTAGTACACTCACACGTTTCATCAGTTACGTTTAAGTCCCAATATGGAATAGGTGGTGAGTCTATTGCCATACACCGGGCACAAGTCCTGACTCCAAAAAACTACTAGAAATTAGTATTCATTCATTGTAACGGTTTGACTGTTTTGTATTAAATTCGGTTTCTTATTTATAATTTGTAAGTAATTGTTTTGTTACTTTGAAAAATGTATATTGTTCGCTCAATAAAATCGTTGTGCGTTTTTTAATAATTATAAAATTGCTCATTAAGGACAACAATTGTATAGCCTTGTTTGAGTTACAATTTTGGCGATAAAGTTGATCCGATTTGTATTTGTTTTTGACTGTGATTTACTTAGTTCACTTTATTTGGTGTACATAAATATGTACACATTAATAATGATTTAAATCGTAAAAACGTAACATCATGCTCCACCAACGTAACATCACGTTTCACCAGTTACGTTTACGTCCTATTATGGAATAGGTGGTGAGTCTTTTGGCATATACCGGGCCCAAGCCCAGCCTCCTAACCACTACTAGAAATTCGTTAATTTTAATAGAGTACTATTGGATTTTTCTAATTTTGACCTGGGATTTGAACCCAAGATCTCTCGATTGGGAGTGCGCTTGAAACCAAAACGACTAACGAGGCAGTCTAATCTTATAGTCTAGTCTTATAGCTAGTTTTGTTACTTTTCTATTTAACATAAAATATACTCAAAAGTAGTTAGAATATTAAAGCATATGATCAGAAGCGACTCAACATTATAATATTTAATAATGAAGCTTACCTTACATGCGTTGTAGAGCCGTGCACATTCTTTGACCTCCTCGTAAAATAACTTCATCGGCTATCTTCACACTTTATTTATAGCTTCTGTGATGTTTATCGCCTTTATGAATGTATTATGATCGTCCTATTATCGGTCTAACAATTGTTTATTGTTCACAGTACTACAACTCACGCAACACACGATGAATTCAACTGAAATGAAAGTAGAATCAGTTGTAATACTTCCACACGAGAATCCAATTGTGTTTACGTCAATTATTATTGTCAAATATTTAATTGTGTTTTGAAAACAATAATATTTGGCTATGTAAACATTAAACATCGCAGATCTTGAATACATACCGATTTGAAACAGATCTGATTTTATCATGAAAATGTTTGTTATACTTGACTGCTTCGTTGATCGAGTGATAGCAAGCGTAACTGCCGGTCGAGAGGTCCTGGGTTCAAATCCCGGGTCGGGTACTATTGGATTTTTCTAATTAAAATTCCTCGTTAAAATTTCTAGTAGTGGCTCGGAGTCTATATTTGTGCCCGGTATTTGGCAATAAGCTCACCTCCTATACCATATTGTGATGTATAACGTAACTGGTGAACCGTGCGAGTGTACTACACTACTCGGCCTACCTCTTCGGGGATTACAGGCATGATGTTACGTTTGTTATACTTGACAACATATTTAACATATTCAATATGGAATTGAAGGATGTTAGTGTTATTCCTTCGTTATTTCTTAAAGTTAATAAATAAAAATATGTCATAAAATATTTAAATTTCAATTTCCATAACATACATTACATCACGCCTGTACAGTGTGTTTCACTAGTTACGCTTACATACGTCCCACTATGGAGTAATGGGTGAACTTGTAGCCATACATTGGGCACAAATCCATACTCCAAGCCATTACGAGAAATTTTGACTAGATCTTCTAAGTTAGAAAAATTCAATCGCACTTGACCCGGAATTTGAATCCAAGACCTCACGATCACCAGTTGCACTTGCAACCACTCGATCAACGAGGCAGTCACTTTGCTACGAGGCACATATCATTTTTCATTGCGGTTTTAAGCTTATAAAGCCAATACGAAGTTGTTGGAAATGATATACCTAAGTTAATGAAAATATATAATTGAAAATGGAATTATAGCGTTTTAAAATATCATGTATTCCCACATATACAAATGTATCTTTATTTGCAAAGTCGGTAATAATAAAAAAATAATGAAGTCCATAAGGCAAGCTAACGTAACAACACGAAAACAGCGTTGCTAGACTTTTATAACAATAAAAATCAACCGGTTTTTTTTCGTTGAACTCAAGTTTATGCTCTTGACATTGAATTTGTTAATGTCTTAAACTCCGCGGTTGCGTGTGGTTGTGATCTTTGCGATTCGTAATCATGTGTACTATTCGTGACGCGCTAATTTTTCAAGTTCTGTTCCTTTTGCGTTCCGTTGCAGTCAACGTTGACGGTCAACTAAGCGGGCATATATCGGAAGCTGTCCGTGAAGCCTTAGATGTTATAAACTTTGACACGTTTCAATTATTGGAGAAATATAATTATTCCGCTGAAAGACATAAAGTTGTGACTGATGATGGTTACGTATTGAATATATTTCGAATACCAGGAAAAGGTCCACCAGTGATGTTGGCGCATGGCATTGGTGACAGTTCAGATTCGTGGATTGTTCTTGGATCGAGGCATTCTCTGGCGTGCCTTTTAGCGGATGCTGGATTTGACGTTTGGATGTTCAATGCAAGAGGCAATAAATACAGCAACACTCACATTAGGAACATACCAAAGAAGAAGTTTTGGGATTTCACATACGAAGAAATGGGCTCCCGCGACTTGCCTCCTACTATAGATTATATACTTCAGATGACATCTCGAACAAAACTCACATATGTCGGATTCTCTCAAGGAACAACAATTTTCTTCATTATGTGCAGTTTAACTCCTGTTTGCGATGAAAAAATAGATCACGCAGTTTTATTAGCACCGGTTGCTTGGATAAATCACACAAAATATCCACTAATAGAAGTTTTCACGAAAATCTTAAAATCCTTAATGTCTTTTGCCAACGCATCAGGCCTGT